>CM052194.1:16637133-16663772 GCA_028455805.1 Lasioglossum figueresi
GTATTAATATATTATTTTCTTTGTATTAAAGTTATTATCAGACTCCGAATTTTATGCATTTATAAGAAAAATGAGTAAGCGCAATTTAAAACGGTAAAAATATCAGAAGAATTTAATAGTATCAATATATTATTTTCGTTATATTAAAATTATTATTAAACCCCGGATTTTATGCATTTCTGACAAAAATGAATAGGTGCAATTTCAAACAGTACAAAATATTAGAAGACTTCAAAAGTATTAATATATTATTGTCATTATATTTATAAGAAAAACGAGTAGGTGCAATTTCAAAGAGTGAAACTATTTTATTATTTTCATTACATTGAAATTATTAGCGAATAACACCCTAAACTTTCGTACCACAGGGATCGTCCATTTGTGCGGGGAAGGGTTCCGTCAGAACGCCGATTTTATATGTCTCCCTGAGCTGCACGGCTTCGCCGGTGTGTCCGATTTCGTCGAAACACGTGGTCGCATCTTTCCCGGCCAATTCGGTCAGCGCTTCCTCGCCGCCAGGATGTTCCTTCAGGAATTTCGTGATATCGTAGACTCCGTCTTTGTACACGATCCATAGATCCTCCTCATGGTTGTGCTTGGCCACCTCTTGCGGCGTGTACCTCTGCGACATCTCTTCTGAAGCTGTCCCGTTAGTCGAGCGTAGATCTGGACGGGCAAAAATGTCAGTAGTAGTCGAACCGGTTTAGCGATCTACGAGGCGAAGGATTTCTCGCGGATTCGGGTCTCGATCGCGATAAAAAAGGCCGTGCAGCTGAAAGACCGTGCTTTGAAAGGGAAAACAGGG
The DNA here is from genome assembly GCA_028455805.1 of Lasioglossum figueresi. Lineage (NCBI taxonomy): Eukaryota > Metazoa > Arthropoda > Insecta > Hymenoptera > Halictidae > Lasioglossum > Lasioglossum figueresi. Next base: position 16,637,939 of record CM052194.1, read on the forward strand.
GCATCTGACACCCGGAAGAAGAAAAGCGAATTCTTCAGGGCGTTGGTTGTTTGTGACATCAGACGGAGGACCTTCCTACTGTTTGCAGCTCGCGAAAGTCGATTTCTCGAACGAGACGACCCTCTCTTTCTAGCAGAGCCCCAAAATGCAAATGCACACGGTGTATGTCAGGGCAAGTCGAAAATTAATTGAAAAAATAATTAAAATATTATTTGAAGTAACATCTGATTTGACTGTACGAACCAATTTTGTAATTTTTCAACTGGGACACGTGTCTTGTGGAATACATGCATGTTTAACTCTTTGGGGTTAAGTGGGCTAGGTGTCCCACCTTGTTAGCTTTTTATGCATAGTGGGATATATTTTAGCCCACCTCGAAAATTCGAAGTTATATTGATATTAAAAAAAATGGTGTACAACTTAGGTTTTTATTTTCTTTAAAATCGTGCATCTCAAAGAGTTAACACGCAATGTTAATTGAAATATATTAGAAGTACCATCTGATTTGACTGCATAAACCGATTTTGTGATTTTTCAACCGGGACACGTGTCTTGTGGAACACGTGCATGTTTAACACGCAATATTAATTGTCATATTATTTGAAGTAACATCTCATTTGACTGCATAAACCGATTTTGTGACTTTTTCAACCGGAACACGTGTCTTGCGGCACACGTGTATGTTTAACACGCGGTTGAAGCCATGACCTCTGGATTTCAGTGACTACTGATGCGCTTCTTCTCGCATGACGCAGCTAGGCCACTCGACGAGACAGATTCTCCGCGATATTGTTCTTTCGAATCCCTCGAGCACTTCCAGCTATCACGAGATTGCTGCTCTCTCTCTCTCTCTCTCTCTCTCTCTCTTTCTCTCTCTCTCTCTCTCTCTCTCTCTCTCTCTCTCTCTGATAAAACGCTACCTAAATCGAAGTAACGCTGTGTAATCGTGACGCGAACTACTTCCGGCGATTGAGAATTCTTAGAACACGCAGACCCCACGCTGCCCTCGATGTGCAACGTTTCTTTCCAATACTTGATCAATTCTTTACACAATTTTCTTGAGAATGTACAATAAAATTCAACTCGTCATTCCCGAAGACTTGAATGAACATTTTTTTCGTATCAGGGTCACAATCGATTATAAAATTGTTGAGAATCCGTGTACAGTTCAATAGAGAAAGCGTATCGTAAAATGTAAAACACGGCAGAATTTAATTAGCAAATATATTATTGCCATTATATTATCATTATTTGCTGGAGCAACGTATAGACCACGTAACGATTCGATTAGATGCTTTTATTTAATCTCTGTTACGTGTATTTGCAGTGACTCATATACCTACTTAATCAAACAAATTTACAAAGTAAGCATTTTCTATAAAGTAAGAAATTTCATTCTTTCTTTAATATTGAAAATAATGTCCCAACAAGACAATATCTAATAAAGTGCAAAATCAGAGGATCGACAAACTAGACTCGTAAATTTGTTTGATTGTACACAAGATTAAAGCACATGAGATCCAGACAGGAATTTCATTCTTTCTTTAATATTGAAAATAATGTCCCAACAAGACAATATCTAATAAAGTGCAAAATCAGAGGATCGACAAACTAGACTCGTAAATTTGTTTGATTGTACACAAGATTAAAGCACATGAGATCCAGACAGGAATTTCATTCTTTCTTTAATATTGAAAATAATGTGTCATTTGACAAAGTAGCAAAATCAGAGGACTGACAATCTCGACTCTCACCTGGATTTTCTCTGGATCGCAGTTTCCTCTTCGTTCCCAACGAAGAAAATGACTCTGGTGGTGAATCCTAGCAAGGTTCGTGTCGTACTGGAAGCAGTACGTCGGATCTTTTTTCATTCGTTTTGAAATAATGATTCGATGCAAATTTATGGACTGCGATACGCAATACGCGTTCAACGGTCATTTGCACAGAATGGAATTGCGTTCGCCGATCAATGAATTCTTGTTTAAACTATCGGCACCCGTCTCCCAAATTCAATTTGTCAAAACGCACGCACACGCAAAGGCTGGGGACTGGTTATTGGTACACGTTTGCTCAGTCGGCTGGACCTTCGAGGGGATGAAAAGTAACAAAAATCCGACAATTATCTTCCACCCCGAACAAATAACCGCAAGAGGGTTTCCTCGGTTAATGAGCGACGCTTATTAAGCCTCCAGTTTACCGAGCAACGCGATACTTAGTTAGTGGACTCAACGATGTGCCACCTTTCTCCTATCCCCCAACCCCATCCCCCATTTTTCCTTGTTTAAATGAACTCGATTCTTCGTTAATTCGTCGACGCTCCACTGATCCAAATAACGCAATCCTTCGCTAATCCCACGCCGTGTATCCCTTTTCTAATCCGTTAACCCAGTCGGTTTAATAGTAATAATGCTGAAACCACGCCATTTTGCAACCTGCGACGTATCCCACTATGTCGCGTTAATTTTTATGAACATTTTTGCTAGTCTCCCACGTTGAAAGCAGTGTACATATTCCGTTTATAGTTGTCACGCTATGCATGATACTTTGGAATAGCAATGTGCATAGAGCGATTATACACATTTGCGTACGTCACGAAGACTTTGTGACGTACGTGCGAACATCTCTGCAAATATCAGTTTTTGTTTTTTCAGTTATTGCGAACGGAAATGTTCTCCCGACTGATAGAAAAATTACATGTAGCGTCTGTCTATATGTAAATCGTTCACGTAATTGTAAAAGCAGTTCTAAGTCATATATTTCTTGTTCGAAGCAAATATTAACACTAAGTGAATTCTATATAATTCCATATAACGGTTCTTTTTTGACAGTATCGTAAAAATTATATTGTCCAATGTTTAATTTAGTTTAAAATAGTTTATGTAAAACACAAATTTCCAAAGGGTTGGAAACTAAATTGAATGTTATTTCTTGCCTGAACGATTTTAATAGAGAAGAAATCATATATTGACATCTTCAATGTTAAAGATTTTCCAACAACCTTGAATTTCATCTACTCAATCTTGCTATAAACGCATAAAGATCCGCAGTCTTGATCTCTTTCATAATTATGGTCACATTTAATCTGGGGTCATCCGAGAACATAAAAGTCTACGATAATTTTGCTACTTGTGACCAGAAATATTAAAATAATTTCAAAAAGAAACGAATGATTGATTGAAAATGCAGCATACTCTTTTTTAATTAACGATTATCAGTTTAAATATTCTCGGATCCCGCATCGAGGATACTGGTAGTTTCAGCAGAATTTCGAAACTTTCTCGAAAGTTACTATCTGCTAATAAACAATTGAATTTGACGAGCATCCTCCTTCCCTTGTTTATAAATCCTCCGATCCGAGGAGGACGCTCAAACATTCCGCCCCTCCTCGCGAAACTTCCGGTACGAGATGAAGCACTCGTTCCCGATTCTTCGGCGCTTAATTAATTAGCGATTAAACTATAGACGACCGTTGTTGTCCCGGCGAATCAGGATGGACGTCGATGCCGTTTTAACAGGCTGCTCGATCGATTATAATCGAGTTGTTGTAACTTCGTTGTCTGCGGAGACTCCGAGGAATCCGATTGGGAAAATCTTGGAATCGTTAACGTCGACGAGATTTCTATCGAGTTTAACTCCTTCGAAGTTAGTCCTCCTGCCCGAGAGGACGAGCTAACTCGCCTCCTCTCTATCTGCACCTCTCGGCTGATTGTTCATCTTCCTACCTGTTCATCTACGGATTCTTCGATTCAATTGCTGCGAGGCACTGAATTAAAATTCAATCGAAATCAGAATCCTCTCACTACTGAAGTCAACACTCTATCTTCTCCGAGACAAGTGGAAGTGATTTAACTAATTTGCAAATACAGGTTCCGTTTATTTTTCGCCAAATTTTTCCACTATTTACAATTCTATCTGTAATTCATGATCTTCAGAGAACATCAAACAGGAAAATTTTATATAAATTAATTTAATTCGGTGCTTCTTTCAGCCAGAATTTAATTTATATCGTTTTAATGAAAATGCCCCCATTGTGTAAATATAAAATGTGTTCCAAATAATTTATTATACTCAGGACTGAATGAAAAATTGTCTGACTTAATGTTTAAGCAGATTTAGTCGTACGGCTAACTGGAATTCTATAAAGTTTTCTATAAATTATCTGATTTCTTGCAAAATGTTTTACCGTTTACCAGTGAAATTAGATACATATTTATAAGTTCTATGTTTGCATATATATATATATGTATGTATAATACTATCGTCCCAGTAAATAGAATGTGGTTAACCTTGACACGCACATTAGCACAGTCGATCCGAGTCTCTCGTTCATTTAATATCTGTCTTACGTAAATTTTCTTGTTTCCCAACAATACCTCGGTAAATATCTGAACGAGGAACGATCGTCTAATAGTTGCGGAGCGGTTTAGAATAAAGCGCATTACGGTCAAGGGACGGAAGCGAATTTTCGCAAAAACCAGCGAAGAAAAGCTTCGAATCACTCTCTCGGCAGCTGTCGACGAAGTTTTTCCTCGAGTTCGACGGTCGAGCGGGTTCTTCGCGTTCCAGGAGGTAGCAAACGAGTCGAGTGCAACGAAAGTTAATCGTTACACCGTCAAAGGCAAAGAATAGATCTTTTTGCGCTTGAACTACGTCCGGAGGCGCGGAAGGGTGTCTCGTTTGAACGGCTCTGAGAGCTGGAAGTTCGAGTAGCCCGGTGGTAATCGAGAAACTGGCACTGCGCTGTAAACGAACGGAACTTCGGGACCTCGATTCTCTTCGAAGATTAAAGTATACCTTCCGCAATCCTTCCGTCAATGGGAAGCCGCGACAAAATCACCGTAACAGGATCGTTACGAAAGTAGTGAAATTTTATTTGTCGCAGAAATTTTATTTGTTATGTGGCGACTACCTAGGACAAATGATCAAAGCCTTTACGACGAGTCCACTAGTTTACCTATTAGATCTGCCAAAATTCAATTTTTCGACTATCAAATTGCAATAAAATTATTATCTCTCAAATAAGAACTCTTTGAAACCTCGAAATTCATAATATTAGATCATTCAGATAACTTTCCGAGCAGATATTCCTTACACAACGCTGAGCAGGTTTATTTCAGTTATTTAATGGTAACACAAGCATGTTTCAATCAATATACGAAGAATATAAAGTTAAGTACGATGCAAACTGTGTATCAAAAAAATTCTTAAAAATACTGGCATTCAGATTCGATTTTCCTGAAAGTTTTTAGCCGTCTCTAAAATTGCACGATTACTTCAGTGGTATCTTATACGTTTTTCTTGTCTACTTGGATGAAGGTTGAGGCACTAAGTGATAGGGAGAGATTGGGGATGAGTCATGCAAATTTAAGTGCAGCAGATTCGGCAGTTTCTAAGAAAGTTTTTCGACTATCGTCCAACTGGTAGCGATCACGCCGTGGCACCAAACGTGCCATTAGCCGTCCCCGCCCCCGTAACATGGGTACGGCGTTATCTTTACATCTTCTCGTTTCGCTCCCTGTTTTGCGGCTCGGTTACGATCTCCACCCGCCTTACCGCCGCAAATAATAACACTAATCCCAAGAAAAATCACGCGACGCAACTTTGTTTCGATGCTCAACCCTCGTGCTGAAGGGGCTCTCTAGATTAAAAATTCACTGGCACCGCAGATTGCGTAATAAAATCGCATTCAATTAATCATCTGTCTGAACGTGAAACAGCAATTAATTAAATGTCCGACGAATTTATACCGGTCCACAATTTTGAGAATATATTTTAGAAATGTTCTCGATGCAAGAATATATCAAGAATGTATTTTAGAAATGATTTCGAAGCAAGAATATATCAAGAATATATCAAGAATATATTTTAGAAATGTTCTGACGATATTTTTCTCTCAAACGATAATTGCATTGGAGGCGTTTAGCCTGAGCCCTGAAGAAGGAGAACACGCATTGGTCGACGAGGTGGGAGTGTTCGGGGGGACGAGGAAGAGATTAAAGGTGACCGAATGGCCAGGTTCGCCACCTTTAACTCGACCCTGTCTCCGAGTGCACGATCTCGAGCACATCAGGAGGGGGACTCCCGGGTGTTTAAGCAACTTGTAGCACGCGATCCGCCCATCGGCGTCCAACAATTGCTCCGCGGCGAGTTATCGAACGAAGAAACTCGACGAGAGGTTTCACTTTCTACGGATCGCCGCGCCACGGTGTCTCGATAAGACGTGAAATTAACTCCCCCTCCCCCATGATTTTTAACACGTTCGCGTTGATGATATCCTTAAGGGGGTAGACTAACGAGTCTAGGATCGTTTCATTTCTCTTAAAAGTCCTATTTCTACGTTTCAGAGGCGTAATTTGCAGCACGTAGCTGTCGCAACTTTATGAAAATAGTTGCATGCACAGCTTTATGCATTCCGAATAATGCAAATTACTTTTGAGGGCGATTGCGGCCTCTTTTATCTAGCGCTTTTGACTATCGAGAAACCCCATCTTCGCATTATCTAGAAATAATTAACCTTTTCTGAAAGGCACCGGTCCGGGACACGTTTGCACGTTTCGTTATCCGAAAACGGAGGCTCGCGCTGTCGGAAAGTAGATTGTTCCGTGATTGTTGCTCGGGTCTCGGTCGATTGCGACGTATCAGGTGCGCGAAGTGGACAATTCCTGTAATTGCGATAGGAGCGCCCGTATTTTGCCGTGTCATATTTTACCGTGTCGTGCGTGCAATTTATCTGACTGGACGTTGTTGTGTTTGTTGCAGAAAACTGGCGCGAGGATCAAGATCTACTCGCACTGCTGCCCCCACAGCACGGACCGGCTGATCAGCATCTGCGGCAAGCCGAACACGTGCATCGAATGCATTCGCGAGTTGATCGCCACTATTAAAACAGTAAGTGCACAGACTTGTGTTATTTCCACTGTACCATTGAACTTGTACTTATTCCTTTTTGTTCTTTTTCAGTCTCCCTTGAAGGGTGTGAACAACCCGTACGATCCGCACAATTTCGATGACTATTACGCCGACGATTACGGCGGCTATGGCAGTGGCGAGGGTGGCCAGGGAAAAGGGGGTAGTTTCGGTGGACCTGGAGGTCGAGGTGGTGGCGGTGGCGGGGGTGGCGGTGGTGGCGGAGGTATGCCACCGAGACGCGACAACCGTGGCGGTGGACCAGGTGACATGAACCGTGGTTTTCCACCTCCACCTCGAGGTGGACCTCGCGGTGGGGGCGGCGGAGGTGGTGGAATGTCTGGCGGGCCACCCGAACGTGGCTTTGGAGGCAATCGTGGGAGCGGAGGTGGTGGTGGTGGCGGCGGCTACGACGGCGGTCGAGGCGGATACGGTGGCAACAGAGGCGGCCCGCCACCATACGGGGGTGGAAACTATAATGGTAAGAATATTAGACTTGACGAGTTCGAGTACAGGGTGCATTTTGTATCTGGACAGAATTGTAACTCGGTTGTTATCACTAGACTGCGGATTTTATGATTTTATGACAAAAATGAATAGGTGTACATTTAAAACAGTGAGAACATTAGAAGAACTTAGGTGTACATTTAAAACTGTGAGAACATTAGAAGAACTTAAAAACACTGTTATACTATTTTCAACATATCAAGCATATCACGAAAGAAAACAATTTGTTGAAAATCAGGTAGAACATTTTTATGATCCGCTGTCTACGTATCGGTGAGCAACGTCGGGGCTTCTGTAGTTAAAGTATATGAAAAATACTGTATACGGTGTTGTGCAAATTTGTTTTTAAATGTAAATTTTACTTAAAAAATACGATACTGCTACTGCTAAACTTAAAGTCGGTCCTGCAATGTCCCAAGGACATTTCCTAGGTCAGAGGCATCGATGAACTTCGCATTTTCATCAGAATGTAGAAGATACCCTTCACAATACTTACTTCTATTGAACGTACCGGATGTTCAGAGTATTAATAGCAAACAAAGCAAAAATTAATTGAGGAATTAGTGCATTGAAGGGTTAAAAAACGAAGTTGACCTTCGTCATCTTTAAAAAAACTACTTAAACAAGTTAGTTTGTATAATAACAACCGAGGTAGCCTGTTCCAGACCCTGTACAGAAGATCTCGATCAAAAATTAAAGTGTACCTTGTTATTCGACGAAACTGTTTCGCGTGAACGTTTCTCATTTGTCAACCCTTAATCCCTCACGTAATTGATATACTTTGTTCAGGCGACGGCTGGGGTATGCAAGGAGGAGCACCGAACGGTTTGGGCGGAGGTGGAAATTCTGGAATGAGCGGCCCTCCGATGGGTGGCAATAACCAGGGCAACCAAGGCAACATGGGTGGTAGCAAGACTAGCACCCAGGTCACCATTCCTAAAGACGTAAGTAGACGATGTTTGAAGAAGCTAGAAATTTATCGCGACGTATAGTATTGTTGGCGGTAGAGCTAATTCGTTATTTGTTGTGCGTTGACAGCTCGCCGGTGCTATTATTGGCAAAGGAGGCGCCAGAATCCGGAAAATCAGATCGGACAGTGGTGCTGGCATTACTATAGATGAACCGTTGTCCGGTAGCAACGATCGTATCATCACCATTACCGGATTACCCAATCAGATACAAATGGCCCAGTACCTGCTTCAGCAGAGGTAATTATCTACGACCGTTCTCCATTCCTGCTAGAGTTTCACATCACTATACCCAGAGACGCTTGCAACGACTGAAAGTTTGCTGAGAATGTATCGTACGACATTTGCGACATTATCGTTTACCACGTATAAATGCTACCTTGTGATGTCTCGCTAGAATATTTATGGATGTGACATTGTTTTATCAGTAAGTCGGTGAGCGAATGTTTCACGATTTAGAAATACCAGATAAGGGTTAGGATGCGCGATTGGAATAAGTGACAAACACGACTTAATACAATATTTAATTTGTTAAATAGACATTACTCATCGTAATAAGCTTAAGTATGTCGTACCCTGTTGTCATATGTACATAGAGATCATGCTCGAGAAGCAGATTGGTTCTTTCAGATAACAAGTTGACACTAAACCTACCGAGCTCTAATTTATTTGAACTTTGTGCGGTTCATATTATAATATCATCTCTGCTATTAAATGTGTGGCGGCTAAGTTCCTACACTTGCCGCAAGATGGCTAGATAGTCAAAGACCTTCCCGCTACTACCTGATCAGTCAACGATTCTTATATATGCCGTCCTCAACCGCCTTCCGATATACCAGCCTCTAAGGCAGGGCCCGCTAGATAGCCTTACCGGTGAGTCCTCTAGCGGGTCTAGAACGAAACGCTCCCTTTCCTTTTTCCTCCTCTCTCACACATTTCAACAACCGCCAAAAATGTATTTATTTAATCATTTACCACAAAAGCATCTTTATAATTTCGATAATTGTGAAATAAAAAATCTGTGGTGGTAGGTTTAGTGTTACGGCTCGTTGACTTTTCATGCAAAAATTAAGCTGTGTTGTTAGTTATGTACATTCGACTGCAACGCAATGAGAAACCGCTTCAGATAACATTTGCCGATGTCTCACAATTAACATCTCTCGCTTGTCATGGCATATAAATGCGTGTAACAATCAACGTATCATCCTCGAGTCCAGCGAGCGCAACTAATTCGCATCGTGTCATCTCCATCCTGCACGAAGAAATTAACACAAATTCTACTAACCAAACGAAGAAAGGGGGAAGTATGAGACGCCTGTACGTGGCCTTGAAGGCTGTTACATACTGTGTAACCTATCGCGCGATGGTGGAGGAACAATGTTCGAGACGAGAACCTGCAGAGTGGATGAGAGCGAAGATCTGCTAGATCAACGCAGTTCGGGGATTAAATCGAGTGCCGTTGTATGGAAGACTAGTGATTTTGTTGTTCTACTTTCGATGTAACAAGGAATCACTAATCATCCTACGAAGGCACTCGCGATCGTCGGCTTCCGAGACCTGCTTTTGGAACTAACATCAATCCTGCGGACCCGATTTGCTCGCAGATTACGAACGACCTTGTCTTCGCGTTCTGCAGCTTGGGAGATCTTATCTGTATTATAATTAGAAGCTAGAACGAGCACGACTATAGAAATATTCGGTCCGACTAACACTTTGAGTGCCCTGTCTCCCAAAAATGGGAAAACGTATTATTTGTCTGGATTTAACCCTTTGCACTCGAATGGTGAATTTGTCTGTATTCTATAAATTGTAAAAAGCTAAACTGTTACATGAAAAAACAGATTCAATTTAAAAGATTGCATGTGATAAAAACGATCTGAGTTGGAAGAAATGTCCTGAATTGGAATTAAAATTGCTTCGAGTCCAAAGGGTTAAAAAATGAATTTCTACAGTAGCACATTCGGTGTAACAAATTTGCTGAGTTTTGGCAGTCAAAGTGTTATTTTTAGAGCAAGCGTGCAACTTGTTAATAATGTATGAACATTACAAGAACTTTTATGCAAAGTCCATTTGCATAGATTATTTTGTAAACGAATAAGAGAATAGTTTATTTTATCGCATCAAAAGTATACATTTGCAGATTCTTCTCAAGTCAATTAGTATTTGTACTTTGTTCAGTTAGTTACTGCATCTATATCGCTTTTGTGAAATTTTTGAAGCAGAAAAGTACTTAATTAGAAAAGCTAAAGTTTCCTAGAGGATCATATCGACCCGACCACTGTAGATCAGTTAACACGATAATCGACTAATTCTTCGACAACTAATGTGTGAAATTGTATTGTTCTAATCAGTTGTGTGAAATTGTCCACCTCGATAACAACCTAAAATATAAAATGATGTACGCTTTTCACAACGTATGAACCAAGGGGCTGACAATGCGTGTTTCTTCTGTTGCAGCGTGCACGAGAATGCAGACCATTATTAGGACGTGGTGAAGGAAGCATTCGGGGGGAGCCAAAGATGCGTTTGTAATTTTTTTAAGGATACTTCGCAAACGGGCAAGCATATTCGCGCGAGTAAACAAAAATAAAAAGAAGAAGGAGAAGTGGAAACTGGAACACCGTTAACAATTAGCGCGTGATCACGCGTCACCGGATGAACAAAGCCTCTCTCAGGAAGAAAAGTCAAGAATCGGATTCAACCAGGAGAGATCAGAGAATTTCCATATGATTCGATGAGCCCATCGATAAACTGAGCAAAAACAAAAAACCCGGAACACGCATAAACGCGCGCGAGAGACATACATTCGTCTCCCACTGAGAATCAACGATCCTCGTCCAAAAAAGGCCAAAGAAAAGGCATTGTTCCCACGCCTAAAATGAAACTTAAAAAAAAATCATCGTTCTCGCATTATGCGTTTCTCTTATTTGTTTTTTTCGCCTCGCCACGTTTTTGATCGTTTTGTAATCGCGTCGTAACTTTTTTGTCGACGGCTCCGCGCGAGCTTTGATAATTATTTTTTATCCTCCTTTTATTTCCTGCCCCCCTTGCGTTTATTTTTTTTCTCTCCCCCTTTTAATCGGAGGATCACGAGACCGTCAAAATACGACGGTCCTCCGGAGCGACGACTTTTAAAGCGCACACAATACACACATCATTGTCTACTATTTTCCTTCTGCCTCTCGCTACGGGAACCTTCCGATAAGGCTTCCGCTAGATACGTGTACAATACGTGACAAGATATGTGTCTTACACACATATATTATATATGATCCAAACAAATGAAAACATCGCATCGTCCGAGCACCAATTTACGAAACAAATTCTTCGTATAATACTTGACGTTCCCAACAATGGAGAAACTGCCGCGACGTGTTGGCTTCCGTAGCGAAGAGGTGTGAAGGCCGATGAGCTAAGAATCAGTGGAAAATGTTGCGACTAAATCAAAGGAAGGGACGGACCGCCGAGAGAGGAAACTGAGATAGGATTATTATAGTAAGCGAAAGGAATTTTGTATATACATATTAATGAAAAAAAGAAGTGAATATCGAACAGATGATGAAACGAGAAAAAAAAATATGATAAAGATGAAGAGAGCAAGATGAAGATGAATGTAGAATGACACCACTAACAAAAATATCCTTTCCCTTTCCTTAATCGCCACGTACCACGTTTCTGCTGTTGCATCATGATTATTATTATTATTATATTATTATTATTACTGTACGATTATCAATAAGAATAATTTTGCATTAATTATATTCCACTCCCCTCCCCCAAGTCTCTTGTACTAATGACACCCTTTATTCATAGATATCGAGCGCGCGTTAATAACGGGCGTCTCCTTAATAATTTCGCGCGGTAGAATTGTTAAGTGTCCTAGCATTATAATAAGAGAGCGTGAAAAGAGAGAGAAGATAAATATATAGGAAGCACCATCGGGCTAACGAATCGCGGCGTGATGGTATCAAAAAATGTAACAGAACGAACGAAAGGAAGAGAAAAAAAAATGAATTCACTTGCAACGAAGTCTGACACTGTGCATAGAAAGTTATTACGTACACGTTTAAGAAGCCACTTGGAACGTTCAGCTTGAGAAGCGACGAAACCCGCAGAGTCGCTGTCTATTTTACACGAGCAACGAGAAAACACGTCGCTTCAGAAATTCTATTGGTTGAATCAGTGGTCTCGTTCGATGCTGTTCAAGCTTAGCGTACCGAACATCGAATACTTGGTCTAAAAGGTCTGAAACGGAACATCCCGATGTCCGACGGCCGTCGTACGGGGACCATAAGCGGCAAGATCGGTCGAGAACAAAGATGGCGAGATGATTTCGTATCAGCTTTTAGTTATAGCTTTCGTATTTCGATATGATGACTGGCATACGTCGAGGAGAAAATACAGAAACGAAAATAAGGCGTGGTACTCATTTCTGCAACCCCCTCGAGTCTTGGGTCCTAACCGAATTTATTTTATTAGATGACTGCAGATAATTGCATAAGTTCGTGTTCGCTTTGAAAATTAAATTCAATGGTTAAATTTTAAAGAAAACAGCTTATACATATTGTATACAACAATTTATATATTATTATATATTATACATTATAATATATATTATATACAGATATATTATTATTAATATATATATATATATATATATATATAATTCTACAATTAGGAAAAGAATGGTTCTTTCACGCAGAACAGTTTGCAACATCTATGAAAATCGGACACGAATTTATGCAATCATTTGATACTCACTCGCGAAGATTTCTTTTGATTTTCTGGAGCCCCTTTGTTCTCGCAACTATGTCGCAGTCCCTGGAGACCCACGCGTCCAAGATGTCGGACATTCGAGTGCGCCATTTCAGGGGTTGCGTGCCGAAACCGCGGATTTTCGAAACGTACGTGCGCCGCGTGAGAAGTCCACGAGCCTAAACTTCGAACGAACTCGTCCTCTTTCCTTTCCAGACCCTATCGACCGCGGGAAGGGCTGCTTAACTCGTCAACTGTGCACGACCCTGTAGTCTTCTGATTCGTTTTCAACCGACTCTCTCGAAATTACATGGCAACGCCAGCGCGCGTGTCCCCGTACTTACTTGTGTGTCTCTCGCTGAACACAACGATGAAACCGCTTTCGCACTACTACGTTCACTTGTAACATTCAGTTCACGGGTTAAGGATAGCGCCAAGTCCCGAGGGAATCTCGCAGCACCCCTTACACCTCTCTCTCCTCTATCTCCAAATGCTGCATACACTCTCATCGCAAACAAATCATTCGACCAAAACAGATTTAACCCTTATCCGTCCCTCAATTCACGAACTGAATCTGTCCCTCTGTGTCAAATCGACGCAGTGGTGAAAGATCGGTGAGATGACAAGGTAAACAGTTTGTTTATTGAAATTGATGAGTTAACATTTATATCTTAGGTTTTTCCGTAGGTAAATTTACCTGCAAATAGCAGACAAGTATCACTTATTTCGAGGAAACTGTGTCAGATTGACACGAGGGACGGATGAGGGTTGAGATGGATCCAGAGTCCCTCCTTGCCAGGGTAACTTGCTATACAAAGGGCATTTTTTACGTATCTCAATGTAATGACCGACTGTTCCTCGAACGGACCTGCATTCTCTTAGGTTTAATGATGAAGCCACAACGTCCCCATTTCCAATGACAGTTTACGTGGCCAACTTGACACGTTCCGCGTGGATTCTCGCGTCGATCTCGCTTTGATCTCGATTGTCAGCGGTGAGGGTGGTTGAAGAATCTTTTGTGAAATAAGAAAGAACCGTGAAAAATCATTTTTGGGGAAGGGAAGAAGGAAAATGATGTCAGAGGTTTCGAAGGGATGTTCGTTCAAAATGTTCTTCAACCCTTCGACCCGCGATTCGCGCGACGATCGCACGCGGAACAGGCGAACACACACACGGCCACGGCTAAACGACACACCCACACACGAAATGCGTGAGAGGAAGAAAATTAGGTGCGTTTATGTGTGCTTGTGAGCGCGGAGATGGAAACAACCCCCATGAAAGAAAGTTTTTGACTGGAACCCGCGAACGATCGAACCACGGAGAGAAAGAGAGAGTGAGAAAGTTGTACGAGTAATGAAGATGTATATGGGTGAACGAGAGGGAGAGAGAGAGAGAGAGAGTCACAAACTCGCTCGAATCACGATGTGTGTACTATATAAGATATACAGTTTACAATTATTTGTAATGGATACTTTTTATTTGTCAAATAAAAGTTAGTACAAATGAAGGCGACACGGGAATGTCTCTTTCACATTTTCACGAGCGCTGGTTGGTCGAGCAGGTAATCTAATGAAAACAGATGGTGTAATTAAAGTTACAGTTTATTTCGTCAATTCTGCTTATACCCTCTCTACGTACACTTGATCTTAGCGTTAATCTTTGGTTCGACAATAGGTACAGATTTTCCGGTTTTCTAGATCCTAGAGAATCATTTCATTTTTGAATGTTTTAGTTGAAACTTTTATTATTTTGCTCGGCACTGTAACATTTGAAACATTAGCGAGATGAAATTCATCAAAGAATGGACTGGTAAGGACGAAAGAAGTTTTTATTTGGCACCTGTGTCTCACGAATGACAAGTTTCATTTGGCATAATGATCCGCAGTGAATCCATAAAACGAAGACAATTTTTAACCGAGTGATTCGTTCTCGCAGCCACGTCTAGGGTACAGTGACTCCATTAATATTCGGACGCTTTAAAAAAAGTTATAACTTCTTTTTTGAGGATTAAGTTAAAGTAATTAGTTTACTACATGTTGTGAAAAAAATTTTTTTCAAAAATTGCAATTGGTCGGAATTGTACAGAAAATCGAAAAAGTTTCACTTTACAACTTTTTAATGTAGGCCTGTATAGAAAATTTAAAAAACACGTTTCGTAGATCATCTGTATCAATTAAACATATTCTGAAGATTTCATCAAAATCGGTCGAAGCTGCGTAATATACAAGACGTTTTGTAGATCTGTATCAATTAAACATTCACGTGATACAACTTTTAGTATTTTCTCTCTAATTCTAACAGCTTGCAATTTTTCTCAACAATTTCTGTCACGTTGCGAGCAAACCAATTGTTCTAACTTCTGGAAAAAGTTAAAATCGTATGGCCCACTATTAAAGAAGTTACCGTATTTTTAAGAGTGTGCAAATACTAGTCAGAGTCACTGTGCATATTGTTCGGGTGACACAATATCTATCGGGTATCCGTTCTTTCGCGAAACGGAGAGTCACGTGAGGAAGTAGACTTTCAATGATTGTTATTAGCAACAGCTCGAATAACGCGTATGTACACTCGCGCGACCACCGATGGCGCGTCGTCTGCACCGTCGTAACGTTTATCGGGTTTATCGGGTTGCAAACGAGCTGCGTTTACAGCTTCTTGAACTACAGCGAGAAATTCCGACTGGTTCGCAATGAAAACGAAAATGGCACCGTTAAAGGGCAAGTATCTCGATCATTTCACCATGATGGTCGCGTTCACGAAGATGTCGTGTCGTGGTGCATCTGTCGGGCTGCACGATGCATCTTCGTCGTCTGTGAGCTTCCTGACGCCGGTGTCGCCGTAGGATTCGGCGCCGATGTCAACAGCTACGTACCCTGAAGACTAATGGCCAAAGGAAGGGCGGTCCGGGTGCACAAGCTCATCGCGTTGCGTCCACCTTCCGTCACCGAACGATATCTCTCCGGTCTTGCTAACCTGAAAAACGTTTTCCCTGCAGGAAGTTGCATTAGGGGGAAAACGAAGAGGGTTCGATGCCACCATTTTGAACCATTTTGAACCATTTTGAACCATTTTGAAATTCTATCTCCGAGTGATGTGCATAGGGACAGATAATAATGATTCTTGCTCACCTGGAACAGTTGCATTTCAGGAGCCTGATGAACGCAGCCCTGAAGGTCTTGTTGAAGATAGTGTAAATGACGGGGTTGATGGTGGACGACACGTATCCCAACCAGAGACACGTGTCCACCACGTGACCAGGCACCGAGCACGCCGGACACGCGGCGAAGACTATGTTGAGGAGGAAAAATGGCGCCCAACAGAGGACGAACGTGAAGAACACTAGACCCAATACTTTGCTAGCCTTCTGCTCCGTTGCCACCATGTTCGCCGCCAGAGATCTGCCCTTCGATCGACCCGGTTGGACTCTGATGGATCAATCGTATCGATTTAGAGAATTTTCTTATATCACAGTCTTCCATACTGTGACTTTCGTCCTTACGGATAGTGTTACTTTATTACTAGACTGTGGATCTTTATGCAAAATAAAAATTGATTTCATCCCTTAACGACTTTGTCGCGTTAAAAACAACATTACAATATTCTTGAATTTTTCTAATCTATTACTGTTTTATATTTCGCCCAACTAATTTCTTCATTAATGCATAAAGATCCGCAGTCTATTTATTATTGTTAACGATAGCGTAACACATTCCGAGGTCGGATATCGGTGAGGCAATATTAATGCAATGACGAAACTTTATTACTTTTAGTTATTTTGTTCTAGCAGTTCTGTTCTAACTAAAGCCTCGACGAAAGAGAATTTCTGAGGTGAGTGAAGATAAGGACTCCTCTATGAAGACGCTTTTAATAATTCAACGTCAACGCTGAAACGCGGACACACTGTTATCCGGAGATATCATCTGGCAAGAACAAGGAGCAAGAAACAGAGTTTACCGCGAGCAGCGAGTTTTCAGCGATTTCGGAAGTCCGAATTGGTCCACTCATTTGCATCCGCAAATAGTCATTCGTGCTCGAAGGCTAATCCACCTTCGTCACGTGTACCGCGCGCGAACGTATTAATGCAAGACCAACCCTCTCGGTTGCGGTGACTGTTGCGTGAAAATCCCGGGATTCTCCGCGAGTGGGAACATCGATTTTTCGCAGATTACGAAAGCATATCGCTGTTAATATAATAATTGAAAATCCTATTGTATAATACATACATAGACGTTCGAGAATATAGCTGACATGAAATCGCGTGAACACTTTCCGAGTGAAGTTTCTCGTCACCACAATAATCCCGTAGCATGATCCACTTTAGACAGCGGAAGGACTTATAGTTCCTGTGCGCAGGGAATTTAACTGTGGCTCGGCTTTACTCGTGTTCCTTGTGCACGGGGTTTGAGGAATCGTAAGCGAACAATGTGCAGGATATATGTAACATATTCAATGATCTGTCTAATGTAAAATGTGCGAAAAATATTTACGTAAATATTTACGTCAATATCCGCAATCGATTCGTCAGATTTTTCTGATTGAAACGATACCAAACACAACTCGATTCGGATCGTATTTACTTGTTTAATCCCCGACACCGTGCAACCTCGATTATCCGAACTGAATCTACTCGGTTAGAGGCCCACGAAAACTGTTGTTCTAGTATTGAAAGTAGTATCGATTGTTTGTTATCGCGATACCTTTCGTTAAATTCAAAAGAATTTAGGTGCTTTAACCCTTTTTAAAATTTACCTTTATAAATTTACCTTTAATAACCTTTATTTAATGGTTTAATTATTTTATGATATCAGTTCGGGAATAATGGCCGATCTTCGGCGACAATCGGACGCAAGGATCCGATCGCGGCTTCATAATACACGCGAAAGTCAAAGTGAACACACGCACTTTGCAAGTGTGCAATCGCCATAGAAATTTTCACTTCAGTCGCGCAGTCTTGTTTTCTTTTAATAATATCGTTTAAATTGCTCCGCTTCGAATAAATTTCAGCGCAACGAAAAATCTGCTTCTTTCATGCGCGCGTGCTTGCTCGTTGCTTTTCCGCACATATTTTTCTGACAGTCAATATTTACGGAGTTATCGAGGCGATTCCGGTTGCGCCTGTGTGCTCCGAATATATCGAATAAACAGAAATTCCTCGCAGGGACAAAAGTACAATTTTGTGAAATCCGTTGCGGTTCCGTCGCGATTAAAACGGTTTAGCTCATAAAAATGACGAAGCTTTATCTATTTATATTCTGTGTAATTTTTATGTCAATATGTGATTGGATTAAAAAATGTATCGAATCAATTTCCATGTAAACAACTTCATAATTCGATGTAAATTTAGTGTGGTAAATTTAGTGTTAATCAGCTGTAAGTTAAACTGTAACTTGGGCAACCAGAAATTTTTGCCTTTTTCCTATGAGATCCAGTAGATTTGTTCGAAAAAATGCCAAAAATCCCAGTTTCCAACATGGCGGGGACCCTTACCTGTCAAAAGCTCTGAAAATCTTGATCTTGAGCACTGAAAATCTTGATCTTAAGCACTGAAACTTGGATTTGTGGAATTTTCTCGCCCAAATCTATTGGATCACGTACGAGAAAGGCAAAAATTTCTGGTTATCCTAGTTACCGTTTAACCTCTGAAAGAATTAGCTTAGAATCTTAGCCCTTCATTGGATCTTTTAAATGTCACCTGTCGCTTCCGGTGCCACCGGAGATCCTCCAGGCGTGTCGCGTCGCCAGGGACGCGGTGCTCGACGTGGTCGTCGACGACGCTTTCGTCGACGAGTATCTGCCTCCGACTCTGCGCAACTGATCCCGTTCCGGATGTTCCGCGACGAAACGAGCTTGTTTCCTGAGCAACGGCACCGTTAGAACGTACGTGGCCACCATTACGATCATGGGGATGTAGAAAGCGACCAACGAGCCGAACACGAAGAACGCTCTATTGTTTATCACGCACGTGCTCGGGGCTGGCATGATGTTCACGGAATTAATTATACCTGCACAGAAAGAACGAAGGGGTGAAACGCAAGGGGTGTAGCACACATTCTTGTGAGGTTTTCCGAATTTCATATGTGATGATGAGACAGCGGATTTGATGCATTAAAACCATTAGAGGAATTAAAAAATATTGTTATATTATTTTGAACCTATTGAACATTATTGAACACTCCAGTTTGTTGCAAATCAGCTAGACGATTTTCATTTTGCATAAAGATCTGCTGTCTGCTGATGATTGAAACAAAATTAGTTATTGATTGCAATGGAGGACCTTCTTGAGATTTTTGATATAATAAAATTAAATGTCAATTATCGTTATAACTAATGAGTAACGTCAAAACCGCTCGGCCATGGGTATGAATATTGTTGCTCTAGATTAACCAGAAAAATAGTTGTGTCTAGGGATGGGATCAAGTTCAATATGTACTCACGAATCCGAGTCAATTTCAATAACCAAGTTTCATTTCATGGGTTTCGATTACTACTTAAAAGCAATAATGTTTCAATGATTAAATTTGAAAAGTATCCATTTTATACAAACTGATATCGAACCCCGGAATGAGTACTTAAAAGTTTCGAAAAAATACTTATAAGTACTTCGATGTTGAAAGTAATCGAATCTTTCACAAGTAGTACTCGAATCTTGGAAATCAGAACTGCATAGTAGGTATTCATAAAAGTTTCGAATCTGTTCGACCAAGATTCGAATATACTTGCAAGTATTATTTCCGTTCGCCAAAGTACTCGTAAAAGGTTCGAAACTGTCTGGCATAAGTTCGAGTATACTTAGAATTGCTACTTCTGTTTTTCAAAGTACTTATAGAGAGTTCGAATTCAGTCGATCAAAGTTTGCGAGGTACTTGATCCCATCCCTAGTTGCGACCTCTGCTTGTTGGTTGAATCACCGTGTATAGTTTGAGCGGTTGCTCTGATAGTCGATAACGAAGGATTAAGACTTTCGATAAAATTGATCCGCGTCTCGAAAGTAGGAATTTCAGTGTTGACTTCGACGCGGTGCAAATAGCGGACAGATCAACAGCCGATTAGTTGGAAAGGGGTAGGACGAGGGAGAATATAATCCGACGCGGCGCAGGATTCGAACGGGGAAGATTAGGGACGAGAGTTTACCTAACACTGTAATGGAACTAGAGACCAACATGGCGAGAAGCCAGACCGCCGCGATCTTGAAGCCGACCATCCGTTTGGTGGCGGTGTGCCTTGTCCTGAGCGGATTCCGGATGCCCAGATAACGACCCAGCGAGATGAAGCACATGTGCATTATGCTCGCGGAACACGCGAGCACGTCGCACGTCACGTATACGTTGCACCATATCACACCGAACGGCCAGTATCCTGCAACAGAAAACGACGAACCCTGCTGAGAGACCCCGAGATTCATGCTCGTAAATCGCTCGTATCCAGCTTCCTGTCCATCAGTTCTCGGGGGATGGTATCGGATATCGACGGGACTCTCTGGAGAGGACTTTCTGGATGGGATCTAGAGAGGCCCGGGATACGAATAACATTCAAGAGTTCTCGTAGATCGAACCGATTCGGGGAATATCGTCCGCTATTCCACCGAGCAAACTGCTCCGGTGTCTTTCGAAACTCGAAGGAGGATCAACGGCCGGGAGAACACGGAACTAAAGACACAGGACACTTACAGAATAAATAGAACGTGACAATTGTAAGCTTAGTATAGTTCCTCGCGTAAAAAACGTCGAAAAAATTGGTTTTTATCCTTTTCAACTATCGCGAACGTGGCCGTAAAATCTGAAAAGAATTCGTGAACAATGATCATAAGTAGACTGCGGATGTTCATGCATTTATAGCAAAATTGAGTGGACGAAATTAAAAATTGTTGAAAAATTTTTAAAATTGAAGATGTTAAAAATATATCATTAAGGGAAGAAAGAACAGTCAATTTAGTTTCTATTCCTTGCATAAAAATCCGCAGTCTAATCGCAAGAATATGTCGGTACTGTAAAAATATGTATAGATGTGGTCACCCTAGAATTTCTACGTGGAATCTGAATTTTTTCAACTTTTTGGGGGGTTTTTGAGCGGAATTTTCAATTTAAAAATCTGAAACGGATTGGAGAGTATGTGTTTGGGTACGTGACGTGTCTCAGATTTTTCTCGGAATTTTTAAACATTATTATCTTGGGAAAATAGGCGATAAACTGATTTTTTTAGTTCACCGCATAACTACCCTCCCGATAGAGATATAGGGTTGAAATTTTATACAGTATGTTTTCTCTTGATGCCCTATCGAATGATCCATCGATCATACAATTCAGCGGAAGGGTGCTTTGACCATCTTGTGCGGGACCATTTTATCGGATGTTATCAGACCTTCAAATTCCAAGCAATTTTGCAGCACCTTTTTTGCAGATCTTCTAGATGTTCTAGTTCTGGTAGATAAGTACTTGAAACATTATTATCAAGGGAAAATAGGCGAAAAACTGATTTTTTTTATTTTACCGTATTACTACCCTCCCGATAGAGATATAGGGTTGAAATTTTATAAAGTATGTTTTCTCTTGATGCCCCATCGAATGATCCATCGAATGATCCATCGAATGATCCATCGAATGATCCATCGATCATACAATTCAGCGCAAGGGTGCTTTGACCATTTTGTGCGGGACCATTTTATCAGATGTTATCAGACCTTCAAATTCCAAGCAATTTTGCAGCACCAGTTTTCGAGATCTTCTAGATGTTCTAGTCCTGGTACATAAGTGTCGGCAGAACGAACCGGAAATGTTTAATTTGAAGAGGTGCAGAAGCTTTCGGCTGCGATTCGAGACGCTGTTCGCTGCGATAACGGCATCGTAAACCGTTATAGAGCTTCTTACTTCATCGCAAACCCCATTGTTGGCCGGGTATCCTGCCTAAGTGGTCACGTTCGAGGAATAATTCTCTCTGGCTCGTCCCTCGCCAATCAGTTCCAAATTTTCCACCATTCACAGTTCGGCTGTGTCCAATACACTCGTGCACAATGTCCTCGTTATCGAGGAGAGCCGTTCCACCGTTTCCATTAATCGTCACAGTCGCAGATTAAGGACACGATGCGGCAGATTTTTCGGACTCTTCAGGTTTATCATTTGAACCAGTGCTTCTCCCTGTTCTACAGATTCAGGTTCTTATTCAATGATCATTTTCGAGGATGGTTTCATATTTCAGAGGAGTATAAGAAAATTGTTATCAATATATTCAGTAGCCAGATAAAAAAATGTTTAGATTCAAAATTAATTAGTTTTTAGTCGGCTAGAATGAACAAGTTCAAGACAAGTTCAACGGCCTAGTATACTATCACCTTGACGTGACCTTGACTTGGAAAAATTCAGTTTATCATGGCAAAAATTAGTTTTTGAAGTAGATCGATAGTTGTAAAGTAAAGAAAATTAAGCGAAGCGAACAAGCATGATGTGTATAATTTAATAAACCTGTTAACCCCTTACCGTAATATTTTCATTTTAACAAGGGGAAAGAAAATTTATATATTTCGTATGGCTCCATTTATTTTAATGCTTAAACATTTATCACAAACGAATAAAATTTTATTTCATTTAAAACGAAAGGCGTAACATTCGTATTTGTTAGATTTTGTTTGAAATCTTCATCGCGACTGTGGGCAAGGGGTTAAATTAAAATATGCTATTCTTGCGGGAGGTCTCCGCGAACAAAGATTTCGAATGTTCCCCACGGTTTATTTCGATAATGTTTTATTGTCTCATAGTGGAACGGCTCGGGACGCTGAAGCGCCAGCCACGTGGCGAACTGTTTACGGGATCGGTGAGGAGTTGCAAACACAGTTTCTATAGCAGGTTCAGTTCTCCCGTCTGCGTTACACGTGCTGAATGTTACCGCGAATCGTGTTGAAACCGGACACTGTGGCTTTTCTTATATTCCGCGGAGGAATTTACATTCACAGTAAGTACCATTCGCATAGAACGACGTCTAACAAAATACTCTGTCAGCCTGAGAACCAGTCCAATCTCGATTAATCCGGTCGATCGACCGCGCGAATTGATATATCGGTTACAATCAGACTTCGGATTTTACGCGTTTACGAAACAGTAAAAATAAATCGATTCTTCTAAAATCGAAGAAATTGATTATATTGCTTGGTGATTGATTAAAATCACGGATGTGTATTTTATTATAAAAATAACAAGATTAAATTTATTTTTATATTTCCTGCGATTTTTATTGTAATAGAAAAATGTATTCGATCGATTCCGTACTATTCAATCAATTGAAATTACTTAGTTGCTTACATGGATATTGTTTCTATAAATTTCTTTATTCGAGCACATATTGTAGTAAAAGTTGCACAAAATACAAACAGCCTCGTCATTATTTATAAGCTTAAACATTTGAATCGGTTTTAGTGCTGTGTAGGTTTAGCGTTAACGTGTCACGTTAACTTCGCCGGAAATCGCACGCAAGAAACGTACACGTACAAAGACATTATCCACACAGTATTTCCGACGAAAGTTTGAGCGTCGTCGCGGCGGATGTCGCGTTGGATTTAACTCGCGCGAAAACGTGGGACATCAAAGAGCATCAATGTCAGCGGTTCGTTTACATCGAAATTCAACTGTTGCGTCGCGTTTCCGGGCCTGACCGGGTGACTTCCACGCCTTGGAATCGTTGAGATTTCATCTGACGGTCGTGTTCCCATTTCTTCTCTCGTTTAGGAAATTGGGAACACCGACGAGAGAGTCGAGAGGATCGCGTCTTCGTTGATTCCACCCGCTTCTCGATATCGTGCATCGACAGGTGACACGCGTAATCGTTTGCAGCGCAAGCCGTGGGACACACTTGCCCGCATAATTTTGTATCTAATGAAATTCCTCGGGTGCAGAGACACTCTGGTATCCCGCGGCTGCTGTCTCGAATTAATAATGCCTATATGGAAATTTTTGCTTCCAGCTAAACGGCAACCTCGGATTAATTCCGGCCTGGAAACGAAACCCACGGAAATATTCGAGGACTCGGTGCGTTTCCACGAGATGCTACATCATTTGGCCACAATGTGCGGTTTACAACCGTACGCACACAATGTACAACCAAAATCGCAGTAGAAGTCTGAATCAGTCTATATTCTTGTTATAAATGTTTGGAGTATATGTTATATGTAGAATACAAACATTTTATGTACGAATCTACAATGGATAAATAAAGACAATGGAATTAAAAATCATATACGCGTACTTATTTATTGAACCAACAATCCTTCCCCAACTTCCGACTTGTCGTTGAGTTATACTACTGAATTCTCGTGCCACGTCCTTCAGTTTTCCTAATACAATATTAAATTTTCAAGGTGTTGGAAAATTTTCGAGAATTTTTCGGCCGTCTGACTTGTGGTTGAGTTATGCTACTGAATTCCGGATACCTCCTTCGATATCATGTTCTCCTGATATTCCTGATACTTTTCGCTATTTTCGAAAATTTTCGACCATTTTCGACCGTCTGACTTGTCTTTGAGTTGTACTACTGAATTCTGGATACCTCCTTCGATATCATGTTCTCCTGATATTCCTGATACTTTTCGCCATTTTCGAAAATTTTCGACCATTTTCGATTGTCTGACTTGTCTTTGAGTTGTACTACTGAAAACCGAATACCTCCTTCGATATCATGTTCTCCTGATATTCCTGATACTTTTCGCTATTTTCGAAAATTTTCGACCGTCTGACTTGTCTTTGAGTTGTACTACTGAATTCCGGATATCTCCTTCGATATCATGTTCTCCTGATATTCCTGATACTTTTCGCCATTTTCGAAATTTTCCGACCGTTTTCGGCCGTCTGACTTGTCATTGAGTTGTACTACTGAAGACCGAATACCTCCTTCGATATCATGTTCTCCAGATACTCCTGATACTTTTCGACATTTTGGAAAATTTTGGCCAAATTTCGGCCGTCTAACTTGACGTTGAGTTGTACTACTTAATTTTCAAAATTATTCGACTGTCTGATATATCATCGACTTGTACTACTGAAATTTCGGATACCTCCTCCGATATCGTGTTCTCCTGATCCAAATGCAAAAATTTGCGAAAATTTGCGGAAGTGACGAAAAGTATCAGGAGTATCAGGAGAACATGATATCGGAGGAGGTATCCGAAAGTTCAGTAGTACAAGTCAATAATATCTCAGGCAGCCGAATAAATTTTGAAAATTAAGTAGAACAACTCAACGTCAAATCAGACAACCGAAAATTGGCAAAATTTTCGAAAATCTCGAAAAATTATTAGGAGTATCAGGAGAACATGATATCGAAGGAGGTATTCGGATTTTCAGTAGTACAACTCAACGGCAAGTCAGAGGCTCGAAAAATTTTGTAAATTAAGTAGTACAACTCAACGTCAAGTCAGACGGCCGAAAATTGGCAAAATTATTCAGAAATCTCGGAAATTATCGTGAGTATCAGGAGAACATGATATCAAAGGAGGTATCCGAAAATTCAGTAGTACAAGTCAATGATATATCAGGCAGTCGAATAATTTTGAAAATTAAGTAGTACAACTCAGCGTCAAGTCAGAGGGCCGAAAATTGGCAAAATTATTCGGAAATCTCGGAAATCATCAGGAGTATCAGGGGAACATGATATCAAAGGAGGTATCCGAAATTTCAGTAGTACAAGTCAATGATATATCAGACAGTCGAATAATTTTG
>CM052194.1:16677284-16844040 GCA_028455805.1 Lasioglossum figueresi
TTTCACCTTCCTAGCAGCTCCCTGATTTCGCATCAGGTTCGTCTGTGCTCTTTGCCAACCTCATAAAGCTCCCTCATTTCGCATCAGGTTCGTCTGTGCTCTTTTCCAACCTCCTAGCGGCTCCCTAATTTCGCATTGGGTTCGTCCGCGAAGTTTCACCTTCCTAGCAACTCCCTGATTTCGCATCAGGTTCGTCTGTGCTCTTT
Organism: Lasioglossum figueresi; assembly: GCA_028455805.1. Lineage (NCBI taxonomy): Eukaryota > Metazoa > Arthropoda > Insecta > Hymenoptera > Halictidae > Lasioglossum > Lasioglossum figueresi. Next base: position 16,677,491 of record CM052194.1, read on the forward strand.
CCCAACCTCCTAGCGGCTCCCCAATTTCGCATTGGGTCCGTCCGCGAAGTTTCACCTTCCCAGCAGCTCCCTGATTTCGCATCATTTTCGTCTGTGCTCTTTGCCAACCTCCTAGCAGCTCCCTGATTTCGCATTAGGTTCGTCTGTGCTCTTTTCCAACCTCCTAGCGGCTCCCTAATTTCGCATTGGGTTCGTCCGCGAAGTTTCAATCTTCCTAGCAGCTCCCTGATTTCGCACCACGATCGTCTGTGCTCTTTTCCAACCTCCTAGCGGCTCCCCAATTTCGCATTGGGTTCGTCCGCGAAGTTTCACCTTCCTAGCAGCTCCCTGATTTCGCATCAGTTTCGTCTGTGCTCTTTGCCAACCTCATAAAGCTCCCTGATTTCGCATCAGGTTCGTCTGTGATCTTTTCCAACCTCCTAGCGGCTCCCCAATTTCGCATTGGGTTCGTCCGCGAAGTTTCACCTTACTAGCAGCTCCCTGATTTCGCATCAGGTTCGTCTGCGTTTGACTCCATTCCTAGAGGCTCCCTGACTTCGCGTCAGGTTCGTCCTCGCAATATATAATCCTAGCGGCTCCCCAATTTCGCATTGGGTTCGTCCGCGCACCTTCAACTAACAAATTGATTCCTTATTCCTAAAGTAATAACCCTTCGCCGGCCACTCGCCTTGCTCGCGGCCCTGGCTCGTAACATTATTACGAAATACAGTAACTTTTTTATTTGTAAATTGCGTTCACATGTCGTTTCACCTCGGAGCGTGACGGATCAGACTCATTTTCACTGCCCAACAGTTGTGTACGCGCTGCGCCTGAAGTTTTCACTTCAAAGAATGTATATATTATACGAAAAATTGTATTTATTATGAAATAAAGTATCTATCGTAAATGTAAATTGCGTTCTTAATTTTTTTCGATTTATCCGAGATTTCCCGATGGAACAGATTAATCGAGATCCGTCTGTGTGTACACCATAAATTAAATTTACAGTTATCAAGCTAGTTATAGGTCACTGGTTCATCGGAGCTTTCGGTGGAAGATTCGCTGTTTTTGAATTCTCGGAAACAATCGCACAGGAAAATAATTGCTTCCGCGACGGCATGTTTCTGAACTCGCGAGGGACTTTGGTTTATTCAGGAAAATATTGGCTTAGCCCGGTGTACACATATCAGTTCGTTAGAGACCGGACGTGGTCCACTTCCGTTTATGGAAACTTTCTCCGTAATACGGTGGCGGCCGTGTTCGCCGAAATGAACTGTCGGGGACAGTAAATTAGACCGAACTAACGACACTCTCAAGTGCACAGCAATTTTTGTTACTTAACCCAGACTGAACTTTGCAGAATTCACCTGGTATTGGTGAAAATATTATTAATTATAAATATTGAATGATTGCAAAAGTTCGTACTCAATTTACCTCGTAAAATGTTCTGAGACAATTATAGAAAACAGTGGTGACTATATAATTTATTAATAAAACTGTTATTTTTAAATATAACCGCTCGTATTTTATTTTCAAAGAGTGTACGAACTTTTGCAATCGTTTAATATTAAGAACAATGAAATTCAGGGAAATTAGATACAGTAGAATGAGAAAAATGTCTTGATTTAAATGGTCCATGCAAGGACTTCAACACGACTGAAAAAATTTATTCGCTTCAATGTCTTTTACTTAACCGAGATTGAGCTTTGCAGAATTCATCTGCTGTTCGTAAAAATACCTTAAATTTTAAACATGAAGGAAAATAAACACTGTAAAAATAATATACTGCACTTCAGGAAAGTTGTTTACAGTAGAATGATCAATGACGAAGGTGTCTCGATTTAAATGGTCCACGCAAGAACATTAGGATGGAAGAGGGACAGTGATGCACGGTCTGAAAAATTTATAACAATGCGTTTGGTAGCCCGCGAATTCCCTGTACGACCTGACGAAAATGTGCGGAACGTTGGCTCCCTTGAGGTAAAGCCCATCACGCCCGCCTCACAGATTCACATTACCGAATCATACGCTTCACAGATAAGAACGGGCAGCGAGACACGTGAAACATGTATAGGAGCCTATTACTGTGCAGTCGCTCGCGAACGTGCTAATGTTCTGTCCCCATAAACTACGCCGGTTTCACGGTACAAAGCGATCTCGCGAAGTTTCGTCGGGCACACACCATAATGACGGCGCGCGGGCTCGTTATAAACCTCGCCGGGAAATTCGGGTCACGGCGCTTCAGTTTCACCTGTAGTGTCGAGTAAATTGCAATTAACCGTCCGCGCAAGTCACGTCATATTTACCGTGCGGACGCATAAATGCGTGTCACTTTTGACCAAACGCTAAACTGATATTTGGCAATAATTCGTCATGAGCGAACGTGTCGCTTTATTAAAGTATCATATCATTGAACTCGTCTCGACACGAGCTACAACACTATTAAAAATATCATCGGTGACCTTCAAAACACCTTGAAAACGACAGCAATCGCAACATTTTTTACAACTTTTTTCTCTACTAACGTTTTCTTCGATCTTCGAGTCTAGCGAAGCTAGTTGAGTGCTCTGTTTTCGTGAATCACCCGGTATATATCGACTATAGGCGGGAGAAAATTTAAGAGGTGATTCGCCTTGACAATATACGGCGAAAATGAAGAATAGAAGATTTGCGATTTCAGCTTCGTTCTGTAGTTATTTAAGAATTAACAATCCGCCTGAAATGCGGCAACCCGCCGAACAGAGGTGTACGCGTTGCGTATGTTCTAGAGGCGCGCCTCTGTTGATCGGGTTGCTCCATTTTAGGCGGATTAGTCATTTTTATTAACGACAAAACGAAGGCGAAATCGCGATTGCTTTATTCTTCGTTTTCGTCTGACATTATCATGGAGAACCATCCCTTAAATTTTCCACCTGTGGTCGAACTACATTTGAAGTTAATTATGAACTTAGGCATCATTGCTGCTGCTGAAGTGTATTCCAGGAGGATAAATATTAGTCTGAATAAATGCTGGCTCGGGAGTTAATTAATTTCGTCGTTGTTGAACCATATGGGGGTTCGAGAAAAGAAAAAGAATCTCTCCGAACAAATGTTGGCTTGGAAGTTGAGTATGAAGGTGAGGTCGAATCCCGTTAATTTTGTTTAATTTCTTTCAGCCTTGAAGGCGTTAAAGTTTTTCCGTGTTGAACCAGCATTGGCTGTGTCTCCGTGGGAAAATGGAGCGCGACCGTATTCCGACGGTGGTCTGAATAAATGCTGGCTCGGGAGTTAATTAATTTCGTCGTTGTTGAACCATATGGGGGTTCGAGAAAAGAAAAAGAATCTCTCCGAACAAATGTTGGCTTGGAAGTTGAGTATGAAGGTGAGGTCGAATCCCGTTAATTTTGTTTAATTTCTTTCAGCCTTGAAGGCGTTAAAGTTTTTCCGTGTTGAACCAGCATTGGCTGTGTCTCCGTGGGAAAATGGAGCGCGACCGTATTCCGACGGTGAAACGCTGAGAATTTATTGTTTCCGCGAGATTCGAGGATCCGCGCGGCAAGATCCGCTGGAACCTGATAAATGGGGCTGTCGAAAAAAGAAGGGGTGAACGAGACGGGAGGGAGAGAGAGAGAGAGAGAGAGAGAGAGAGAGAGAGAGAGAGAGAGAGAAAGAGAGTGACCGGTAACGTTGAAAATGGCAACTGGGCCGTTCGCAATTGAGATATATTTCGTTTTCATAAATGACTGACCGATACTCCCCGCGGTTTCGTTTTTCTGCTTGTCAAAAATGGAAATTCGCCACCGTTTTTTCGACCAGCAAAAACGAGACGCTTTGCCGGCCAACGTGCTTCGTGGTCGGAGTTTCCGCCGGAGAGTTTGTTCGTTAGTCCCTACATTTTTCATGCGATTTCGTTACAGATTTCCATAGAGAGTTTACGCAAACTTTCCCTGCCGCGCTGGAGTCCCGAGACAAGCGACACGATTGCAATCGAATCCGCGAGGGTGCCGATTCTGTCCTCCACGCGAGAGAAAGAGCGTTGTTTAAAGTTTCTGGGAGAGAGCTAACTATCTTCTTTTTTTATTTTATAATTACCATAATTGCCAATGCGTCGCACAATGGGATATTCGCCCCGAAAATGCCATCAAAAACTATTTCAATATTCGCTCAATATTTGAACTGCTATAACTTTGCTAAATATCGATATTTGATGAGAAAGCAACCATTTTAAAGCTTGAGATTTTTACTTTTTATGTTGTACACCATTTTTACTATAATCGGAATGTAAAGTTTGTTGCAATTGAAAAATTCAATCAAGTACTGCGGATTATAAATCACAGTGGTTTACGGATACACGAATGAGAAAACGAATATTGAATTCAACTGACTCAAGAAACAAAAGTTTACAATCTATGTAAAATTTTTGAGATTGACTTTTCACCGCATTTTCGGAGAAAATACCCCACTGTGCGTCGTTCCCGTTGTATCGAAAATTAAAATTTTTCTACATCAATCCAAGATGTGCAAATTTCAATTTCATTTTTGCGCATACAACCATTACTCAGATATATCGAGCTGATCTTGATAGACACAGAGTGCACGCGATCGAGCAGTTTTTCCGTTCGAGCGGCAAGTAGACCGTGACAGCCGGTGGACAGACAGGGCGAGTAAATATTGACCTTGATCACTCGAGTCGACACGGTGAGCGTTTCCGTGAACCTTGCTCTTCCGTTCTTGTCCCCAGGCGTTCCCGGTCCTCCGTCATTCAAGCCACGTGGATCGCGTTACACGAACGTAATCTGAGAGATCACAGTCCCGAGCGAGTACGCAGCACCGTCCGTAACGCAACCTGTTCCAGTCCGTTCTCCGTTTCCGTTCGTTTCCACGAATTTCCATGGCCAGACGACGACGACGACAACGCTCCGGCGCGGCGTTTCCTCTAGCTGTAAACAGCGTTCACCACTGTGCCAATAGGGCTGCGAACCGAGAACCCGTTTAGATTCCCGCTAGGGAAACGGGTGAGCTTTGTTTGCTGAGCCACCGAAGACGAAGCACCCTTGTCTGACCCACAGGGGCTCTACAAATTACTCGCAGACTACGTATCTGATCTTCGAAAAATTAGTTAACACGAAATTAGGTTGCTGGGGAAAAAGGGCAGACGCAGGGACTGAATCAGGCCCAGGAACTGAATCAGGCCCAGGAACTGAATCAGACCAACAACTTCCACTCAGACTCATCAGATTAAGTAACACCGTTCCGTGAACGTCACGTGTTTCGTCTCTGTCGTGCATGTATGACAGTGTTACGTGACTCATTTGATACTGACAGAGAGAGGGTAACTGCATTCCGTAACTGTATAGCGGTTCCCCCGATAGCAATTATTCCAAGCTTAGAGCTTCTTTCCAAACTATTTTCAAGCTTTATCGTGCTTGGCCTCGCGTGACTGCTCCCCCAATCTCCTCCTACACTCTACAGGAGTCTGGTGGGAGGAGTCTGGTGGGAGGAGCCAGGGGTAGGGAGAATAGTCCAAGAGTACAAAGAGTTGCCCAGAAGTAGGGAGAGTTACCAAGGAGTTGGTAGAGTTATCCAGGAGTGGGAAGAGTTATCCAGGAGTGGGAAGAGTTATCCAGAAGTAGGAAGAGTTATCCAGGAGTAGGAAGAGTTATCCAGGAGTAGGAAGAATTATCCAGGAGTAGGGAGAGTCATCCAGGAGTAGGAAGAGTTATCCAGGAGTAGGGAGAGTTCCCCTAGAGTATGAAGAGTTGCCTAGGAGTAGGAGGAGTTGCCTAGAAGTAGGGAGAGTTGCCTAGAAGTAGAGAGAGTTGCCTAGAAGTAGGGGAGGAGTTGCCTAGAAGTAGGGGAGGAGTTGCCTAGGAGTAGGGGAGGAGTTGCCTAGGAGTAGGGAGAGTTGCCTAGAAGTAGGGAGAGTTGCCTAGAAGTAAGGAGAGTTGCCTAGAAGTAAGGAGAGTTGCCTAGAAGTAGGGAGAGTTGCCTAGAAGTAGGGAGAGTTCCCCTAGAGTATGAAGAGTTGCCTAGAAGTAGGGAGAGTTCCCCTAGAGTATGAAGAGTTGCCTAGAAGTAGGGAGAGTTGTCCAGGAGTGGAGAGAAACTGTGAAATGGCAAATATCGTCCACAGTATGCCAATGTCAGATGACTACTTGAAAGTTTCTTAAATCTTAAAAATATTGACGGCGCTATAGTTCTGCAGTATAGTTCTGACGAGCACAGCGTATCAGAGGACATCGCAATATTTGTTTCGGAAGGGTCCTCCTCGAACAAAGAACGACAAACTTAGCCAGGCTAACGATCTTGGTCGCTGTCGAAGACTCGGCGGTTAATTTTCGGAAATGTCCCGCATGGTTCGAGTTCCTCGGACGTTGCCAGGAATTCAAATTGCGAGGCGGAGGGAAACTTGAGACGAGTTGCGGGGTAATTGCGCGCCGGCTTCGGACGCAGGGGCGCACTCAGCTTGAATAAACTCGGCCGGATTCCTGATTTTAGCGAGTCGAACGAAGCAGTACATGGTCCACGTTTCCATACATTTTTCCCGACTAGTCCCGCGAATTTATCCGAAGTTTGATAGGTCGGGGGGATGAAGTTCCTTTTCCGGAGGAGTATTATAAAGCGACAAACCCGATAAACCGTCGACGGAGAAACTGGCCGGAAAACTTCGACGGTGAATCCGGGCCGCGTTTATAAACTTTCGGGATCTCTAGCCGCGAAAGTGCTCGAGCTATCGTAGCTCGTAGTCGGTTTAATTCGCTTTCGATAATCGAAGTCCGGCAAACTGGAATAAGCCAGCGAGCTCCTACAGAACAGCCGGACGTCGGACAGTCGCGTTTCTCTACGGTCAACGCGAGAAATCAATATTTGTTTCGCTTGTTATCGCCTTTCCTCTCTTCGCGATGCAACGGAACCGAAGAATTCGATTGCGAAAACCTTTTACCACCCTCTGCTGTCTTTCAAACATACATCATTTAGTAGCGTCGGACACTCCTTAAAATTCCTTCATGCGATTTTTCTAACGAATTTCAAACAACTTCATTTCTTGGTTTCCGATCATGACCCACCTCTATGAACAAATATACAACTTGTACAATTTTGATTATTTTCTCTCGAAAAAAATCACACGTGTACTCCAAATATCAATAACTATGTGTATTAAATCCCAATGCAAAAGGTTCAGTAGTTTCTCTGAAAATAAATCTTATGTTCGAACATCTCAGAAAGTATTGAACGTAAAAAGAGACAAGGCCGACTTCTATAAACAAATGCATAACTTCTACAATTTTGTTTGTTTTTACTAGAAAGAAATCACGCATGCCCTTCTAATATCAATAAATATGTGTGCAAAATCCCAATGGAGAAGGTTTAATAGCTTCTCTGAAAATAAATCTTATGTTCGAACATCTCAGAAAGGACTGAACGTAGAAAGTGTCAAGGCCGACTTCCATAAACAAATGCATAACTTCTACAATTTTTATTATTTTTACTAAAAAGAAATCACACATGTCCTTCTAATATCGATAAATATGTGCGCAAAATCCCAATGCAGAAGGTTCAATAGCTTCGGTGAGAAAAATCCTCAAGTGAGACATTTATCAGCCCGATTGTATCTTGGCCCGAAGTTTGGCGGTGTTACCCCGAACGGGCGGACAATTTTGCGGTTGAACGGATCGGCACGTTGTCGCAAAACTTTGCCAAATCCTGGTAATTACTTCAATTCCGCCGACTGATCGCTCCTCTTTTGTTCCCGCCGAGTTGGCGTTAATCCAGACCGCTGCGCTGGCGTTCGTATCCGCCAGGTTCAGAAGAAACGCGGAAAAGCCGCGATCCTGTTTTCAGACTGCTCGGTATTTTATGCAAATCCAGAGATACTGTAAACAATTCCCGCCGGAATGGCTTGATGCGGCTGAAAATGCGCGCGGAATTCAACTCGAACTGTTTTTGTGCGTCCACAATACGGCAATGGTGGACGTGTGTGAGCGTTTTTGTTTAGCCAGCTCTGAACGAGGAAGTGTCAGTCACTTTCCGGTGATGCGACGCGTCCAATGCGTCAAACGAATTTTCGTGTTTTTGCATTTGTAAAATGCATCCGATATTGAAACGTCGATATCCTTCCGTCCGGTATGCCAGCGAAAATCCTCTGGCTTCGACTGCGTCGGAAAATGTTGTTCCTTTATTTGCCGACTAAGTATGGCGGCGCAAAGCGAGAACTCGAGTTTTCCATTTCGAGAATATATTTTGTTTCAAAGTTTTCGGATACGTGTGCAATCAATGGAACTGGAGAAATTATTTTATTTGTGCTCTTCAAGGGGAATTTTTTTAATATTAATTTATATCAGCTTTTCTCAATCTTGAAAATTTCTTAATAGCTTCCCAGCTTCTCTAAAATGTTTATACTTTCACGATTGTTGTCACAGAAGTGATCTAGTTTATTAGTTTTCCTATCGGGTCATTCCATGCCAAATCGATCACTTCAGTCAATCAAGCCATCAATCATCAATCTTCAAGTCATCATTTTGCTGGTTCAAGATTTCTTTAAAAATTGCAGGCCTTCGAAATTTGCAATTTTTGCCCAGTTCGACGAAAACGGTCTTCTTTACCTTTTTTCCGTTTTTTTTTAAATTATGAGCTAGAGTGACTTAAATTTTGAAAAAATATGGTCATATTTCTGAGAGTTCTCCCTTCAAAATGAGCCCTTGAAAAGGATGGAGAATTGAAAAATGGCGTCACAATGAGCTGGAAAAGGACGCGGTGTACCCCCGCCAAAAATTCGTAAGCGAGGCTCGAAGTAAGTTTTCGCCAAAACGTGCAAAAATTGCAAACTTTGAAGGCCTGTAATTTTTAAACAAATTCTGAACCGGCGAAATGATGACTTAACGCCCCTAATTTCGCATGGACTACAACATATTTTATTGAGAACAAAACGGTCGATGGTGACGTCAAAAAGTGATCGATTTGGCATTGAATGGCATTTATTTGCTCCCGCAGTAAATGGCTCGAAGCATTCGAAATATGCTGCAGTTCCTCTAGTATTAAAGAACAAACATGTCCGACGGTAAAGGGAACCTTTCTACAAAAAATTAATCAGAAAGCGGAAAGAATTTTTCGGTAGACCCAGCATTAATGTTGAAGGAACTTACCGAGGAACCCTTGTATGGCGCCCAGCGGCATCACGAACAGGCTGACGAGGAGGTCTGCAACGGCCAGGGACAAAAGAAAGTAATTCGTGACGTTATGCAGCTTCCTGTCGAGTCCTACAGCCAGGCAGACCAATATATTGCCGAGGCCGCCAGCCACGATGAACACTGCGACGAACAGGAAGCTCCAGTCGAAACGACGTCCTCTAGCTGTTGAACTGAGCTTCGTTCGATGCGTGCAGGAAACCGCGAGATCCTCCGTCGTTGTCGCGTTCTCCGACGGCGTGCATTCCAGAATCTGAAAATTTAACGAGACCTTGGACAAGCTCCGACCCTTCAGCGACGTGTGTCCACTGTGACGACTCCACGAGTATTTCAAAATTGATCCCGGCATGCCACACGCTTGGACTGTCACAAACGGTACACATAATACAGAAACAGCAAGCGGTAAAAATTGATTAATCAGGATCGCTGCAGCAGAATATTGTTTTTCTCCTGTAGATCTTGGCGAGAGAATGCCGAAAATCCAAGTTTTAATGTTGGGAATGCACTGGTTCAAAAGTCACGAGTGTTTAAATTTGAGCGATTTCTAGCGGTTCTGATACGTACCGGCGCCGCCATGTTGAATGCGGTGAGCGTCACGCGTCTTCTAACATGGCGGTGCCCTTACCGGTCAGAAGCGCTTAAAGTCGTTCAACTTTAAACATTTGTAACTTATGAACCGGTGCAATCCCAACATTAAAATTTTCTCGCAAAAATCTACGAGATGACATAACAAAAAAAGGTTAAAAATTTTTGGTTTCCGGAGGCGAAAAATTGCTTAACATTAGCACCAGCCAACACGCTGTCTTTTAAAATACATTTCTGGCATAAGAAACTTGAAGCTACAGGAGAATAAAATTGAGAAAAAATTCGACGCGTAAAGGGTTGAAACTTGAAACACGGATTACCCGTTTAAAACGCGAAACGAACTGTAAATTTGTTCATCTCGTCGAATGTAATCACGAAGCACTTCTCGTGTATGGAAGTTTCCAAGACGAAATTGAGTTTGATGCGTCGATCTTTTTCGCCGCATTAATTAACGAAATTTCCTACGGAATGAAAAAGCGGGTATACCGGTTCGTATTAATGAATTTCCATTCGTGTAAAGCAGCTAATGTTCAAAACATCCCTGGGCGTTTGCGAGCTGTACAACTACCGCACGACACCGGAAAACTTCCCGTTACGAATGTTAATCATCCGCGGAAACGAATTCGCAAGTTCGCGACGTTGTTACAGAATTTTTCATTCGTCGACGAGGTTACGAGACCCCCGTGGCCGAGTTTCCGAGAAAAAGACGAGACAAATTGGACTCGTTCCGCTGCAAAGTCGAGGTAATCGGTTCTCGAGAAAACTCGCTAACGTTCTTGCTGCTTTTAATACAATGGCTCCGGAAATGTACTAACTCTTTAACAAATAAATTAATCTTGCCGCGGATTAACCCTAAGCTGGCATTCACTCTCGACCTACCGAGCTTATGGTTCTCGATGGTTCAACTCAAAATGTTCAATTGGTTACCGAGTTGCAAGAACTTTTGACAAAACTTAATCAGAAATTAGAATTACGAATTATTCTCTTACATCATAACGATTTTCAATTTGTTCAAAAGTGAATTGTAGAAAATAATTTTTCTTCACAAAAGTGAACAGTTCCATTCAATCTTCGCTTTTCTATGGACTCCGACGGAATTATAAATTGATATCGCCATCAATTCAAGTAATTGGAAGAAAGCGATACGGCAGTTCGATAGCTCGATAACTCGTAATTTTGTAATATCGAAGATTTTGAACTGATTCTCATGAATATAAATATTTCTTCATCCCCTCAAGTCGTAATGAAGCATCGATCGGTAACGAGGCTTCGTTGATGCGATCGTGAAAGAGATTGCAAAACAAAAGGGTTAAAACTCCCAGGTAATCAACTTTTGTTCGTTGTCAATTGAAATGAAATAAGCAGAAACAATCAAAGACTACGTGGGATGCTAAAATATATCTTTCACCAGCAAGCACCCTCTTCATGGTTCGCGAACTATATAACGAGCAGAGAACCGAAACCATAAAAAAAGTGAATAGCAGCTGCGTGGGCGTCGAAAAAGTAATTCCATTTTGAGGGGAAAAGGCACGAAGCCTTTTCCGACACACTGTACGCACACGGAATTTATATTAAAATGTCAGAGATCGGTAACGTGTCTTACGTGGGATAATAACTGCACACTAGGAGGTAGCGAAACAGAAATTTCATTTTTAAATATGTTCCAGCATAGCTCCGCCTTGCAAGTACCTAGAGACTCCACAACGCGTACACCATTAGTCAAAATCGAGAACAGTCCCAGTTACAACGCCCACGCTGCTCCGCACACAATCGTCAAGATGGATAGCCTCTCGCAAGAGCAACAGTAAGCTAGAACGCTTGTACCGATGCGAAACGCAGAGATCCTCTTACCTGTGTCCCCAGCGCAGTCTCGTTGCACTCCCTAAATCTGGGTATCCTCGACATAAACACGCCCTCGATGCTCTCGAGTCCGCTGAGGATCAGCGAGACGTTCACGTCGCAGGAGTAGTCGCAGGGTCTGCAGAGCAGCGTCATCGACGAGGTGAAGCTGCCTCTCTCCACCATGCACAGATGATCGAACCCAAACAATCCTGATCCACAGTCCTCCAGACATCCGAGGAAGCTGTCGTTGCAGGGCACTTGGTGCAACATAGCGGTGAGATTGCCTGTCCACGCGGTCAGGTTCCCGTCCATGTTTCCCGGTAATCTTCTACGCCTGGCTACATTTGTGTTTTCGAGAGCCAGGACGGAACGACTGTTCACTGACGAGGAGACATGGTCTGGTTTGGCTTGGTCCCGACGCGATCCTGATCGCGGACATCATAGTTGGAAGACCGCAGGTCGCGGAGAGACTCGACTGGAAGACTCTTCGGGGCTGGTTCAAGGACGCGGCAGGTGCCTATGATGCGAGGTCGACCTTTCTCGCCCTGTTACACAGCCTCCCTGTATAACGTGGCGCACGTTGCCTCGTAAAACGCACCCCATCCCACGCGTCCGCTCCAAATTGACCAAGAAAACGGGGGTTGCGTTTATTCAGCGGCACCGAGCCGTTCCGGTTTATGGATTCTTCAGGTCCGACTTTACGACCGGCTGTACTACTCTCGCTATCCCCGGGATCAGCCCGCCGATTATTCAGGCCTCTCCTCCATCTAGAACAAACGATGACAGTTTCAACTTCTCCCCCGAGGAATCGATTTATTGCTTCTTCCCCTATCCCCCTCCCCACCGCGGCATTATTAGTCGAGGAATCAGCCTCTTCTGTTGCCCGCCAACGCAACCCCGCATCTGCGAATCGAAAATACACCCGGGAAAATATGGTGAAACGAAAAAAAATCTCGAGATCGAAGCTTGTCTTGGAAGTTGGACAGCGTCTCCCGCAGGACGCGAAATGTTTTATCGGCTTTGGTTATTTCTAGAGGCTGCTCGATTTGTTTCGTCACGCGACGTCCTCGTCGGACATGTCACGCTGCGACGGAAGCCTGAGGGACGCGGTTTGACGAGAAGATTTATGGCGGGCCACGAAGTTTTATATATACTCGATCAATCCGCAAGCTGCTGCGGATCGACGTTTAGTGACGTTTTCAAATGGATGTCGCCTTGGGACAGGGACGTCTACCGGAATGTAGGATGCTCGTATTAGACTGGATGTGCTGTACTCTTAGTTCATCAACTGATGGACGAATAGTCAACACATTTTCTGCTACTACCTACGTCACCGATTCCTAATGTACCTCAACATCAACCTCCTCCCGATGTCCCAGCGTCTAAGGCTGGGCCCGTGTTCGGTCTCAGCAGACCGAACGTGAAAATTAGACACGGTTGGCTGCGATAGCTCTGCGGCAACTACTTCCTGCGCTCGCCACAAGATGGGCAAATAGTCAAGACCTTTCCCGCTACTATCCGATTCGTCATCGATCCCTATATTCCGACATCCCAGCGTCCAGTATACGGATTTTCGATATTTCGCACGCTTCAGCCCGCTAGATCAGGTCTCTCGTGCTCCCTCCTCTCGACAGGCAACTCTGGGCCCGCTAGTTGACCCTACGTACGAGTCCCCTATAGGGGCGTAGCACAACTTCCGCCGCCGTCAAATGTATAATAGCGTAAGCTCTATGCCGAACGAACTTTCTTCGTTGTACCAAGTGGTTCCTTCCAATCGAATGGTGGGAAAACGTAGAGTATGCATAACCGACGGATCACTCTTACTTTCCGCGAGGCGCGCCTTATCGAGACATCAAAGGAGCCCCGTTCGAGGCTTCGGCCGAAATATTTATTGGGGATTATAAGGCGAAGGTGAACGCGAGCAAGAGAAATAGTTGGCAACGCCGGACGAGAAACACAAACTCGGTGGGAACCTTGGGTGGAATCTGAATGTAAGGCGAAAGATATTTTGTACGCTCGCGGTGGCTTATATTTTATTCAAGGAGCGTCGCCCGAGGATCGAAGCAGATATAATAATATTGGATCGATCAAGGTAAAGGCGGGTTTAAGGTGACACCAGTGTCGATATGTATCTTCGGCCGGAAGCCGCGCGATAAATCACGTCCACAGGAGAAGAAGCGTTGAGGCGATAGCCACGATAAGTCGTCCCATTTATGAATTTCCCTAGTTTCGTCAGACGCCGTGGAAAAGTTGTTTCTCTCGTGCATCCTCTGTCGACAGTACGTCTTTTAGACGAAACTAGCCACCGGGACTGCATCGGCGCGCCAGTGTTTACGTCAATGAGAGACGACCTTGCGAGAACGCATCGACGCGTCCAACCAAAATAAACCATCGTTTTGATCCGAATCAAATTTCTACTGGGTGCGTATACTAGCATCCGGGATATGCGAGATTCGCTATTAAAAACGTTGGCGTATTTCTTCAGAAACGGACGCACTCGGTTTTCCGAGAGGAACATTCGCCCTGAAATTTTCATCGGGCTTGAGAGCTCCATGAAAGAACTTCGCGGAGATTCTGGGCTAAGTGGCGTGCGGTCAAACACGCCTCTTTTCCTAAAAGGCATCCTTCGAGAACAATAGTACTTTTAGTTCTGAAGCAATGTCGGGCTGCTTGCCATTCCTAACTTTGACCGGCCTTTGTCAAATAAACGTCTCTGCGAGGAGACTGCAAAGATCACCTGATACCGTTTTTCAGTACCGACTCGAAGAGCCTGATGATTAATCTGTATGTTCGCTTTGGAAATACAATTTTTATGTAGGGAAGTTACGTAGAGTCTATATTCTCTATCTGCATAGTGTTTTCGTACATTATAGATGCATATTCCGTTAATTCTAAGATCATTTTGGATCAAACTTCACCTCCGGAAACTAACCGTTTTTAACTTTGGTTATGTAATCCCGTAGATTATGACGAGAAAATGCCGAAAATCCAAGTTTTAACGTTAGAAATTGAGTAGGTCAAATGTTATGGGTGTTTAAAGTTGAACGATTTCGAGGGTTCTTGTCAGGTAAGGGCGCCGCCATGTTGTTATGTACTCAGCGTCGCGCGGAGCTCATTGGACGATGCCCGAGTACATAGCAATATGGCGGCGCCCATACATGTCAAGTACCCTTCAAAAATCGCTCAACTTTAAACACTCACAACTTTTGAACCAGTGTATTCCCAAGGTTAAAACTTGTATATTCGACATTTCCTCGCCAAAATCTACAGGGCTTAACAAAGTGAGAAACGTTTGATTTTGTAAAATGATGTTCAGCCTCATTTTCTGCCACTATTTGTCTCGACCATGTACGTCTTCTCCGAGCGAAATAAGCAAATTTTCATTAATGTCATCTGCCAAATAGAACTGGATAAATTAATAGGTGTCCTATTTCTCTCCGACTATGTAAAATGACGTGTTAGGTATCAAAAGCTTCGGAAAGGGGGTAATTCGTAAGCGTTACAGTAATTTGAAGCCCCGGTATGCGCTGTTAAATGTGAGATGTCATCGCGTGCTGCCTTTGCGAAAGGCTCGAGGGCTAAACGTTCTCCGTCGGTCTAGACTGAAGGGCGTTAGCCTCTTTACGTGCTTTACGACCGTGGCCGGGAATGGTTGATTCAGCTAAACTGGGCGTCGGTGTCGTTTGAACGCAATCAAAGTCAGACACCGTGCCGCGGGAAAACACGTCCTCCTCCTCACCCCCTTCGAACGCTACATATGGATTATAATAACGGTGCAACGGAATTTCCGGATTGTGATAAAGCGCGACTCTGCCGGATCCATAAATAAGCTGGCTTCGAGAACCAATAATACATCATGCGAAGCGCGCACGTTACCCGCTTCAGGAACCCATGCGCTTTCGGGTGTCGACACTTCGGCAAACTTCCAAAACGAAAAAGAGGATGATGGCTTCCATAAGCTGTCCGTAATTTATACCTGTTGAAAGAAAGCTCAAATCCAGGAATGTCAGGGTGTCGTCTTTACTGCTACAAGTGAAACGATTTGGGAAAAATCCCAGGAACCGCGGAACCGGAAAATATTTGGATGTTCAGTTTTAGGGAGAGTGCTGAAATAAAACGATTCTGAAAAAAGCTCGAAGTGCAAGAATTGTCGCGGTGTCGCATCTGCTGTTACAATGTAACGTATAGACTGCGGATCTTTATAGATTTGTAGGAGAATCGAGTAGATGAAACACAAAAATTGTTGTAAAATTTAAAAAATTCTAGACGTCAATATATGATTTCTCCTCTGTTGAAATCGTTAAGGGAAGAAATAACGTTCAATTTGGTTTCTGTTTCTTGCAATCGGTGCAGACAATTTTTATTTCGCATGAAGATCCGTAATCTAATTTGTAAAAAGGCATACAGTTAACATTGACATTAGGATGAGCAACAACTGCTATTCTATTTTGACTTCCCGTTGTAAGGGGAAAAATGGTAATGTAAAATAGTATGCGACCGTGTTTTTATACTAAAAATCCAAGCATCGCATTGGCAGGAAGCATCGCATCGGCAGGAAGCATCGCATCGGCAGGAAGCATCGCATCGGCAGCAAGCATCCCGCGGGCATCAATTAATTTACGTATTAAAGAATGCGCGCAATTCTCGCCGTTCCGCGTTTTTTCCCCCTTAATCCGGGTGATTTAATATTTATCGAACCGTGAAATGTTCATGAGCGATTCGCGGCTGGCACGCACACGTTCTCCACGGGGAAACTATTCTGTTAATCAAACCATGACTCTCGAAAATCCGATTGTGTTTTTCCGCGCGGGAATCCGATCACGCGTTTCCCCTTTTGATCGAGCACGGATCTAGATATCAAAAGTCACGCTGCTGATTCACTGGTCTCCCCTTGACGCGGTTAGTTTTGGATTACCATACTCTCGGTGAAAAAGAAATGTTACTGCATCGTGGTTGTTTGTAAATAAATCTGTACATCCGATGTTTAAAAAAACTCGGAGTTTAAATTAAAGCTTGAACAAGTGTCCGAGCTGAAGCGTAAGCTCTAGAACAGTGGTTCTTAATCTCTTTGAAGTCAGGGAACACTCGTGATTATATGAAAAATTTGCGGAACACCAAAATTAATGATCCAAAAAACAAACAAAAACATCCCGCGTAGAAATAAATATATTTTAGAAAATATATTATTAGATATATTTAATATGTTTGGCGGAATTTCGTGGAATTTCACGGAACACTTGCAAAAAGCTCTGGAACACCGGTTAAGAACCCGTGCTCTAGAGCTTTAGCTAGAGCTTTAGTTAGAGCATCAGCTAATGTCCGTATTAGAATTTAAACTAGAGTCTAATGTATAATAAAGCCCTGAAACGTTTTTCCGTCCCGAACAAAGTCCTCGAGTTTAGAGATCCCTGGCTGACCGGGAAGTTTGCTAACTCTAGGCTAGTTTCACGATAGAGCGAATATCGTCAGCGATAACTCAGGCTTAATGTCAACTGGAGCACACTTTGTTCGACAGGGAAACTTACTTCGTTCGTGGGTATAAGTACCCCGCTGATTTCGGTTCGAAATTAACGCGAGCCCTCGTTGACCGCCTGAAAATTTAATCAGCAAATCTTCAAGTTTCCTCATTTCACTTCCTTTGATTTTTGGAATTATTTCGGAAACGCGTGGGAACAAAATCTTCGACGGCAGCTGGGTTTGTTTGGACCCAGTGTATAAAGACGGCAATTAATTCTGGCAATTAATTCTAGCAATTAAATGAAATGACCACCTGCTACCTTAGAAACAAAAGAGAAACTGACGTATTCACAAAAAAAATATGTTTAAAAATATTGATAAGCAAAACAGTAAATAATCCTAAACATTCTCAACTATATAATTGTAAGAACAAACAAAAAATGAAATAGAATTCAATTCTTTTGTTAACCAATATTTAAGCAGTCCGGTAAACGTAGAGATAAATATAAGTTTTCTTCCCTCTTCTGTGAAGTTATTACAGATGTTTTAATTCAATAATTATGATTAAATTTGTAATAGCCAGCAAGGGAGGTTTCTTTTTTATAAAACTTGCATTGCTGCTCTGAAATAGAATTTCAGATTGTCAATAAATTGAAAGGTAGAATATAATTTTCATCGATAAATTGTACTTCGAGGTAATTCTGAAGAATGCCAAAGAAAATAAGCGCACTACGCCGAAGCATCAGAAGAGGAGGAAACTGCATTACACCGCGCTTCTGAAATGATTGAAGGCCTCTCCTCCTCGGAAAAGTCTGTTTTATAGTGCTCCTGAAAGATGTGTTCGACAATATCGAGTATCTTCGCAGTGTTCCACCCACGTTTTTATTCCATTCCGAAAGTCTTTGAAGTGTATCCGTTGAAAAGGCTACGAGCATAAATTATTGTTCTAATTCTTTGTCCCTGTGTCCACCGATACATAATCGTTCTCTCTATTGTTCCCGAGAAAAAATTTGTTTGGTCGCTCTCAAAGGTCCCTCCAATGAGAATCTATCCACTCTTCATCAGTATAATTTCAAATCGGACCTTTGAATGGTCGTCGTTGCGGAAAACTCCTCTGTCGCTTCAGAAAAAATTAAGCAACTTTTACCATAGATAATAACATACTTTCCGGATTTGGTCAACCTTTCGATGTGTGACGCGCCCTCATCGATTTTGATGATTTTTAGATATGTCATCCGGTCGGCTTCAGTTTCCCAGATAATTGCGAAACAGTTTCGTTAAATTTAGGTTACAAGTACACTTTATTCTCGTACTCAGACTGCGAATCTTTATGCAGTTGTCTTTAAAAAAATTTCAAAAAATGCTAGAAAATAAAATTCCACAAAGACTACTACTAAAAATAACATATTACGTGATTCCACTTTCTTAAAATTTCCCTATAAAAATTGAAACTTGCATAAACATCCGTAGTCTAGTAATTATTGTAATTAAAATATAAAGAATCGTATACAGAATCTTGAAGAGAAGGTATATTTAGTCTAAGTTGGTTGGTGGTTAGGTTGGTGTGGGGGTGGAGCAAGACTACGTAAAAAGCGTACATTTTCAACTGATTTTTTTACTTAGCCTGTTACCAACCGTCCGGTATCATAAATTCTCATCGACCTCCTTGGCAGACTTCAATTATCTTGTTTGGAAACGTATCAAACATTTCTGGCTACTTCGTGCCAAGTTCGATCGACTCGTTTTTCTTCGAGAAGTCGAAGAAAAATTCTCTCACTTCTTCTCTCGACTACAAGATGGTAAGCGAGAAGTATCCGACCCTTTCATCACCTCGGCTCCGAGTTTGCACTCGCGGACGACGCTGATCAGAGTTGTTTAATTAGGGCCGTCTTATTTGAAATGAAAACTTCTACGAACGATACTCGTCTGCTGTCTGGAATCTTGAACAGGCTAGATTCTGCTCCTTTGATATTTATAAATCATCCTGAATTGACTCCTTTTCGGGGATTCTACTCCTTTGATATTTATAAATCATCCTGAATTGACTCCGTTTCAGGGAACCTGTGTACACGAAGTTTGACGGTGAACTACCTTCGGGCCACATGTGGCGCGTTAATTAGGTATAATAACACGGAGATGTAAATTTTAATTCTGGAGATTAACGGTTATACGAAACTAACGTTGCGGTGAACTATATGGAGATTATGAAGTTTTGGAATAATTATTTTTATGTGCGAAGACCCCTTAATGTTTTCCACATTCACAAATCAATTTAAAACGTGCACACTCGTTTAAACAAAATTCTACGAAGATATTATAATTTCCAAATTCATAAATCAATTTAAAATGTACACACTCGTCTAACAAATTTGAAGAAATTAAAATGTGGGGTGAGAGGTACCTTCGCCAACGCCTCCAATAAATAAAACAAAATTGTACGCAAAGATATTATGATTTCCAAATTCGTAAATTAATTTCAAATATACACGCTCATTTAACAAATTTAAAAAAATTAAAATATGACGAGAGGTTCTCTTCGCTGATGTCTCAAATAAATAAAAAGTAAAATTCTCAAAAAAATATTACGATGAATAAATTTATAAATCAATTTCAAATATACACGCTCGTTTAACAAATTTAAAAAAATTAAAATATGACGATAGGTTCTCTTCGCTAATGTCTCAAATAAATAAAAAAATAAAATTCTCAAAAAAATGTTACGATGTTTAAATTTATAAATCAATTTAAAATGTACACAATTTCTAAACAGATTTAAAGAAATTAAAATGTGGTGGGAGGTACCTTCATTTAAAACAAAATTCTACGAAGATGTGATGGTTTGAAATTCATAAATCAATTTAAAATGTACACACTCATTTAACAAATTTGAAGAAATTAAAATGTTATGTGTGTTCTCTTATTAATTTAACGGTACTATTTTTTCAGCAAGTTGGCGCGATAATATCCCACTAACTTTTATTCTCCCAGACCCATTCGCGTACCTTTTCGTACCTTTTCGTGTACGAGTAGACATTTCTGTGCACCTAGTCGTATTCCTGCGACTCAAATGTATTTTATAGACAATTGAGTTTAATTATTACTAGCGCGACGCACCTGCTGCGAGCTTCTCGGGTGCACAATAGCTTCTTGAGTTTCTCGAACGGCCGTTCCGAGCGTTCAAAGAAAATTCTCACGGCGCAACGGAGGCGACGCTAATTTCGTTGAACACGGGCCGTTCCCGGAACACCTCTATTCGCTATAGCAGCGTTCGTTTCGCTACGTAAATTAGTAACCCGCCGCATCTCCTCGTAATTAATGAGATCAGATTCAGCGGCGAGCAGCTTTAAATCCCGGCCTCGGTGTTTCACGGTTAAATTGTGCCTCTAAGCAGATTGATCGACGCTCCAGCCACTAATGGGCACTGCGTTCGATGGATAACGACGTTGTCCGACTTTTCGGTTGCATTCCATCGTGTCGCGCCTCGACGTTTATCCCGCGATCATGATACCACTCTGATCAAAAAGTTAGAATCGCGGTAGCGAGTCTCGGCTTTTCCATTTTCCAAATTGACCACCCTCTTCAACCCCCTAAAGAAAATTGACATTTCAGTAAATCAATTTAACCCACTTCAAAAACATTTTGGGTCGAGTTAATTTAAAAATTTTTATGCAAGCCAGGAAAATATATTCGACACCCATAAACAAGTTCCCACATTTACCCACACAATAGTTTTATGAACAAATTGGTCATAAAACATTTATTTAGATTTGTACCAACGCTCACAATTATTTTTCGGTACAATCCGATCGCTGTATCCAGTGTGTTTCGTCTAAAACGGGACACCTAAATATCTCCTCTATCTCTGATAATACAAAAAAAGGTTTCTAACGTAATCTAAATGGTTTCAGAAGACGAATCAGATGGAAGAATCGTTTTTTATGAATTGTAATTTTTTAATCGTTTTTCCAAGGTCACTCGTGTTTTTTTACATATATACACACATATTTTGTTGTTGTATGTTATAGCAAACATTATTGTGCGTT
This sequence comes from Lasioglossum figueresi, assembly GCA_028455805.1. NCBI lineage: Eukaryota > Metazoa > Arthropoda > Insecta > Hymenoptera > Halictidae > Lasioglossum > Lasioglossum figueresi. The sequence continues at coordinate 16,698,561 of CM052194.1, forward strand.
CATCCATGTTTAATAGCACGACCTTGAAATGAACGTGAACTCTAAAATTTGCTAATTAATGCAGAGCTTACTTTCAACGACATTTTAGATTTCAACGGTAACAGAAATTCGACCATGAACTTGAACTCGTAAATAATCACATTTATTACTGCAATAAATGTTCGAAACGATGTCCTTCCGTTGCGATACATTTCGTGAGGCGAAAAACGACAGATTGCACAGCTCTTTCGATGATTTCAGGTTTCATATCGGCACATGCAGCAATTATTCGTTCCTTCATATTTTCTGGCGTCGTGGGCTGCTCTTGATAAACCGTATCCTTTAATGTCCCTCATAAGAAAAAATCAAGTGGGGTGAGATCGGGTGAACGAGCCGGCCATGATACAGGTCCATTACGTCCAATCCAACGATTTGGGAATTTTTCGTTCAGGACACGTGTTGCGATAAGGGAAAAGTGTGCTGGACACCCATCGTGTCGATACCATAACACTAGACGGTCCCTAAATGGTATATCTTCTAATAAACCTGGTAGAATATGTTCTAAAAATTCAGCATACTTCTGCCCAGTTTGCGTACCGTTGATAAAATACGGCCCAATTATACTATTATTTAGAATACCACACCAGACATTTATGGTCCATGGTCTCTGCTTATCAAGTTGTCTAAATCGTTGGATTCTCAACCGACCAATAATGCATATTCTTGAGGTTCACCTGACCATGATTTGTAAAGGATGCTTCATCCGTAAACAATACTGTTTGGAAAAACATTTCATCGCTTTCATATTTCCGTATACCCCATTGAGAAAAGTGTACGCGGTTTTCAAAGTCTCTTCCACGGAGCTCTTGGCGAAGAGATAAATGGAAAGGATGAAATTTTTGTGAACGAAGAATCCGGAATATGCTTGTCACACTAATACCGGTTTTACGTCCAAATTGCCTTATACTAACATGCGAGTTTTGATTAACTTTAGCGATGATATTGTTCACATTTACTTCGTGAGTAACAGTCTCACGTCTCGCACGAATGTTTCTGTTGACACTACCAGTCTCGCAAAATGTTTTAACAATATTTGAGTATGCGGAACGCGATAGACAAGAACGTTCTGGAAATCTGTCTTTGTAAATTCGTATTGCTTCTCTTAGACACTCTCGAGCTTCACCGTAAATTAAAACCATTTGAATTTTCTCCTGTTCCGAATAACGCATTATGGATCGCTTGTCGATACACTGAGAAATCTAGCAGTGAGCAAACTCTTAAATACATATCACTCTCACTCTCTTTGTACACAGAGGAATGATGCAATGTGTTTATTTACAAGTTCAAGTTCATGGTCGAATTTCTGTTACCGTTGAAATCTAAAATGTCGCTGAAAGTAAGTTCTGCAGTAATTATCAAATTTTAGAGTTCACGGTCATTTCAAGGTCGTGCTATTAAACATGGGCGAATGCATAATAATGTGTTTGCTATAACATACAACAACAAAAAATGTGTGTATATATGTAAAAAAACACGAGTAACCTTGAAAAAACGATTAACAAATTACAATTTATAAAAAACGATTCTTCCATCTGATTCGTCTTTTGAAACCATTTAGATTACGTTAGAAACATTTCTTGTATTTTCAGAGATAGTGGAGATATTTAGGTGTCCTGTTTTAGACGAAACACCCTGTATACTTTATTTTTTGTTCAAAAATTTTGGTATTTTCGCAACCTTGATCTTTATGTAAAATGCGAAGTTTGTGCATCAATTATAAGACACAGGAGCTAAATATAAGTTTGTATTCTTCACTAATAATTTTTAATACGCTTAAATTGCACCTACTTGTGTTTGTCATAAATGGATAAAATCCATTCAATTTAATGCACGAAAGATGTATTTGAGATCGGATATTCGTTTGATCGTTCAGCGGTGAACCTGAGGATGCCGAAACTCGATTTCGTCATTTTATCAGCGGTGGTCTAAATTAGATGGTATTTACGGGTTAATTACTCTCCGACCGAGCGAATGGGAAAGTTAGAACAGCGATTGCAGAAGTAGCAGAAGGAAAAGTTTGCGGACGAAAGAGGATTCGCAAAGCGCGCAACCACCCGCCGGAGTAAATCTTAATTGGCGTATTAGTTTGACGGAGATGAGCAATGATAGCGGTGGTTTTGATGAACTGGGGATACGTAAGAGGATAGCATGGTTAGCACGAATGCTAAACGAAGAGAGATTATAAAGCGTGAAGAGGCGAATGCCAGGTTCATTAAAAATCCAAACTCCATTTCCTTGGGAATCAAGATTTCACGACAATCTCAACGCCACCCTGAGAGTATTCTGATGTATACATATTTCATTCCAGATCGATGGGGCGTGAGAAACGTTCAGCTTCCTTTACGCAGAGCACAGTGTCCTTATTGCATAATTGAACAGCGCCGGATGAATAAAAGAAGCACAAGCAGAGGTTCGAAAATATAAATGGCAAATGAACCTGTTAGGTTCCGATCACAATTTCATTTTATTATACTTTCATTTGTTTTCCGAACGGCCGGCGAGCGACTCGACGATGCAGTTAACATTCCGAGAGCTTCCTAATGGTGTCACCACCTTCTGACGAATGTCGCTTCACTTTTTCATTTGACTGCGCACGGGGATTGTTGTTCCGATAATTGGCACACACTAAATTTTAATTTTTATCGCTTCACCCGGGAGCAGTAATTCCGCTAGATATATCGAGGTGACCTGGAAATTTTGATATTCGATGTTTCGATTTTCCAAATCGACGGCACCCCTAAAGAAAACGAACATTCGACACTCAAGAACATTTATTTAGATTTGTATCAACATTCACAATGTTTTTTGGAACAATCCGACCACTGTATATATTTTATTATTCGTTCCAAAATTTGGTATTTTCACAAACTTGATCTTTATGGAAAATAAAAAGTTCGTGCTTGTTTCAAGGTGACCCGGAAATTTCCGAAAGATATCGCAATATTTACCCCTCTATACCATGCAAGTTTCGCAGATAACATTTTTTCATATTGTTACAAATAACAGAAACATTCAAGGTGGTCAGAGTTATTGGTCCACCCTGTATAACTCACCCCCGTGAATTCGTGACACATAGGAGGATGAGTTTCGACGTCTGTTGAAAGCGCTATCATTTCTCGTTAAATGGAATAACTGTGATGATGAAATTAAACAACAATACGAACGCAAAGGAAAGAGGAAAGAGGAAAGAGGTGGGGCTGCACGGTTCAAATGAAATCAACTAATTTCCCCGCAATGCACGAGGTAACTTTTTCATTGCGCGGACACATAAATGGGCTGTCGAAGAGCGGCGATGCATCGATATTAATTTGTTGACGTGAAACGGCCCGGGACAGAATTTCTGTTGCGCTGCGAAGTCGATTAAACGACGCGCGATGGAGCTCGTTCGAAAGCGCGGAGACGCGGAAATATGGCGACACGAGGACGCGAGGTTCGCGGGAACGAGCGTGTTTAGACGAATGCCGAGGAAATGAGCAGTAGGAACGGAAACGAGGAACACCGGAAATGCGGAAACGCGGGATTTCAGACATCGAGATAAATCTCGAGGGAGTGGTGCTCTCTTCAAGGCTCTAGCTGGGTTGTGGAGGACGAAATCAAATCCACCCCTCTCCTTTCCCCTAAAAGTTTCACCCCCTTTTCAAAGATATGACCACTACTAATTTGTTAATTTTTATTTAGCCGATAAGAAAGTGTCAAAAATAAAACAATTTTTCCTCAAGCTCACTTTTTCGAGATTTCAAGGACATTGATGTTTTTCTAATCTAACATATTTTTGTTACTACGACGTGACAGATCAGGGCAAGACGAAACCAATCATCGATACTAAATACTTAACAATTTTTGGACTCGACGAAGTGGACAAGACCGGTTCTGAAATACACTAACTATTTTCAGGACGAAATTACAGAAACGGAGACGTAAGATCGAAGCTCGGAAACATGTGAGAGAGTCCAGTATTTTTAACAATATATCGGAAATGCTTGAACGAATTCGAGGAACATTCTCGTACCTCTCGGATGAATCTCTATATCTCTGCTCGTAACCTTCCATTCCAGCGAGATATGTCACCATTCTTCAGCAATTCCTGTTACTTGCTCCCCACTCGAACGGATAAAAGTACAGTACTATCTCGAGAGTTACGTCGTTCCGTCTTACGTCCTATCGCAGTAACGTTGTTCCCAGCAACGCGATAGTTAATTGTTTATAGTTCGTGCGTTTGTACATCCACGTAGCTCCGATAGTTAGACAACCCTGCAACGATACACCTGGCGAATTTTAAAGCTTGAAGCTTTTACTTTCACAATGTAGCAATCATTTTCATCCCGCATGGGACACAGACACGAAACCCGGAAAAGATTGGAGGCAGATCGAGAAAAGTCACAATGCAAAGTTTCGAGAGAAAGTGTCGAATTACAATCTAATGCGGTAGATTGGCAAATGTGTATCACGGGTACACGCGGTATCACGGACAAAGTGCATCGGCCGTTCAGCTGGAGCAACGGGGAGCGAAGCTTTCGACTCAGCTGATTGGACATCGACTGATGGGAGCGTGATACGGATGTAATTTGTTAGCAGGCCCGCACACGGAAAATAATACGACTCGATCACGACATATGTGTGACACACCAGCGGAGGTTACTAAGGCCAATGACAGCGTTCCGCGCTAGAATCGTTTGCGATTCGGTGGTTAGAATTTCACTTCGATCTTATCGTGTTTCATCAATTACATCGTGCAAAACTGTCTTAAATATAAATAGTCTGTGAAAGTAGAAGTCTCAAGCTTGAAAAACGAGACCAAGTTTATCGTTTTACTGTTTTTTTAAATGAAATTATCACAGTTTAAAGATTCAAACATTTTTTGGGTCCATTCAGAGTCGTCAGACGAGGGGAGGGAGCACGAACTGAGGGGAAATGTTACCCCCTCTCTGCTATTATCGGATTAGTCATGTGGCGTTGCGACACGTGCGCGACAGAGATGCAACGCGTCACGTGACCGAGTCGAGCGGATGATTGGGTGAAGCGTCACAGAAGGGGAAGATAGAGTGGGGACACAAGTGTTAATTAACAAATGATTCGGATTTAATAGAATATCTCTCGTTCGAATGCACGTTTAAACAAACAGCTTTTTGAAACGTTTCTCTCATGCAAAAATAATTAGAAAAAACTGAAATGTCGCTAAAGAATACGCGTAACTACTTTCCAATCGATTACCTCGCTCACATATACTCGAAGTTAATTTGCAAAAATAATTAGAAAAAACTGAAATGTCGCTAAAGAATACGCGTAACTACTTTCCAATCGATTACCTCGCTCACATATACTCGAAGTTAATTTGCAAAAATAATTTAAATAATTTCAACGTTCCGCTGGCACTTCGGGCTTCGTCGAATCCGAAGTACTATGTCGCATTATTGTTAACGGTTAAACTGCGCTCTGCTCATGTTCCGGATGAGTAGTCACGGTTCTATAAAGATTTTAATTAGTTAAATTGCACAGGTGAACAATTAAAACCTGCGACACACGAGACGGTATCGCGCCACGCTATTTAATTCCCTGTAGAAATACGCGAGCGAAATAAAATGATGCATATAGTGATTAAATTAATCAATTCTGACTTTCATGCGAGCGCGGCTGTAATGCAAATATCTCTGTAACTATTAGTTATAGTTTTATTCTGGGTTCAATTTTGCCTTCAGCCACGAGATTAAAATGCACCCTTTACTATAACGAAACCGAAGGCGACCTTCATATCTCGGCAAAATAGAAAAAAATCAATTGCAAAATTTGCCACCGAACAGACACACAAACAAACAAGAAAGCGAGCTAATAAAAACGTGGTAAAATAGGAAAAAACTGATGAATCTATCGTGTACTATTCTTGAAACCACAGAACTGCGGTTTCGACCATTTTTTTCACATACATTATTAGCTTTTACAATTTAGTGCAAAACTTTAAATTTAATATTTCAAGCATAAACAGAGGTACTGACTACGCTAGCAAATATCTATTTTGCATTGAAGTAATTATTTCATTCGATAAAAATTTATTTATGTTGGAGTCACGTAAAGTTTAAGTAATTAATGTGATTAAAAAAAACAAACTAATTTTAATATTTGGTTCCAGTAGTGGTCAACTGACGCAGAAAATGTTTATTTTGCGCAAAGGTCCCCAATTTGAATAACAATGACGCGTGCGTTACGACAGAGGATGAACGGGTCTAATAATCACTTTTACTGCACCATAATTGTGCCGATGAGCTTCCCGTTTCAAGTGAACCTTATTAAGAATTCCCATAAATTTATTGCCACGATGAACCCGTTAAAATTTGCAGTCTATTAACGATTTGATTAACTGCAGCTCATCGTTTCGACGCTGCAAACTTTACGCGAGCGACACGAGATTTCGACGATTAAAAAAAGTAAACAAGCAGAAAGTTACATGGCTGAGGTAGAAGTATATTTCTCCATGGGACAATACTAGAGTTTTCGCAGCTAACCGCACGGCTGCATAACACATTTCGGCCATTTTATTTCCCGAGCTAACAGGAACCGGTTAAAAAGCTTCGGGGGTCTAAAAGCGCCGGAACGAATACCCCGGATACTCTATTACCGTGGAGAGCATAAAACTCTGGACGAAGCTACAGAAATGTTGATCGAAATACCCATCTAATTTCGAAAGAGAACGAGGATCCGTTCGCTCCCGTTTTCTTGCTTCGATTTTCGGTGCACGATCGAGATAAGCTTACGAGAGTTAGGAGAGGGAACGGGAACGACGTTGTAGCCCCTGTCTCTAAACTTCCATCGGATTCAACGAACCAAAACCGACGATTCAAACAATCGTCGGCCACGAACGTGTTTGCAAGGCCTGTCGTCGTTGCGAGGACTTCGTAAATGGAATCCGTCGATCGGACACCGAGGTCCTGTGAATTAACCGCTCGCCGGCCACCGGTACCCGCAGCTTCATCGGCCTGTCCGATTCGAATAAATATGCTAGGGGATTGTCGTATCGAACGAGGTATTCGACAAAGCATTTCATCGAGGCTTATTAGGTCTGCTGGATTGCTACCAGATGCTGAAGAATTACTTTGAGTGCAGTGGAATAGCGACGGACAAAATTAGTATTGCTGCGTGTATGGAAGTGAACTTTTTGTCATGTCTGTGAAACAGTCCCATGAAGCTGTTCGTAGTGCAAATGGTGTCAAACTAAATCTGTTGCGAATAGTCGCCAGATCGAGACTTGTCTCCCCACTCTACCTTCCCCCACCTTTCCGTCACGATCACGTGACTAATCCGGTACTGGCAGAGAGAGGGCAACTGCATTCCCCTCATTTGATGATTCTGGCTACGAGGCGACTGGTTACATAAAATTAGCATCTAATAATTTGATCAATTTCAATTTAACATCATATAATGGACCAATTTTATGCAAAATAAAAATGCTCCGCACCGATTGTAGGCACCATCGGTTCAATAAAAATTCATTTCATCCCTTAATAGATTTTTCACATTGCAAACATCGTAACAATGTTCTTAGATTTTTCACATTGAAAACATCACAATGTTCTTAGATTTTTCTAATCATTTACTGTTTTATATTACCATCCAGCCAATCCATAGATGCATAAAAATCCGCAATCTAGTAATTACATATTTTAGAAAAATAAATTACAACAAAACCGTAGAGAAATAAGAAATTTTTCAAAGATTGAATTAATAATGGACCCAGGGCCGGATTAAACTACCGCGGGGCACGTAACAAATGTTACCTGGGGGCCCTAGGTTTTGCATGATAATAAAATAAAACACAATGAAGGACCTTTTTTTAGCAGAAATATCTGTTAATAGTAGCCAGGGCTTTTTCTGCTGCAAGCGCGGGGCCCTTAGAAGAGCACGGGCCCCCAGAAGAGCGCGGGGCCCGTAGCATTTGCTACTTCTGCTACTGGGCTTAATCCGGCTCTGAATGGACCTACAGAATTTTGGTGTAGTTTAACCAAACTTATCAATAAAATAAAGATGGACCAGTCACAATTAAACTGCAGAACTTTCTGCAATATTTTCTTCGTCGATTACGAGACACAAGAATTATATAAGAATTTCTTTTCATCTTTAATGTTCTGAGATTGTCTGAATGTCGTCGTCAATTACGAGACCAAGAATCATATAAAAATTTCTTACAATTTCAATAAATTGTAAATAACATGGATGTTCCGAGATTATCTGAACGTCTTTACTGTTTTAAATTACACCCACCCACGTTTGTTGTAAACGCATAAAGTCCGCAGTCTATTTGATTGCATATATAATGCCGAGTTCCAAAGCCAGGGAGCAAACGAAATTGTCAAAGACGTCTCCAGCAGCTTTCAGGTTATTGAAAAATTTTTTTCGCAAGAGCTCGTCAAGATACTTAGGGAGGCAGTATCTCGATTAGAGGGGTAGATCTAAGGGTATAAAAGCTGAGTAAGGTAAAGTCTCAGTTCATTGGATTTCCGCAGGGTCATTTAGGTGACAACGCGGCTCGCCGTTGTTAGAAAATAACAGATCTATTCAGTTGGCAGTATTTTGGAATTGTTTGAACCAACGTTGAGCCGTAGGTTCATCGATATAACTGGTCTACATTGCGAATAGTTCCCCATGCTTTTACGCCCCATTGTGAACGCGTTCGATGGAACCAAACCGATTTGCTTTTTCCATTTCTACGTCGACAATGTCATTTCAACAACACGAACCTACAAAAACAAAACCATTTGCGCAAATCAATACGCCACATTTCAAATTCCAACATGTAAAAGGGCCGATATCGATACTAGGGTCTGTCTAAACCAATTTGCGATGTTTAATGGATTTCAGTTTCTGAATGTTTCAAATGCACATTTCAACGCATTCGTAGCAACATGTGGCATTTGCAGTTACGCTACACACTGAAAATAGCTATTTTACATTGTTTAAGCGACTGCGGATTTAATGCATTTGTGCAAAAGCGAATGAACAAAGTTTGAAAAAAGATTCAAAGAATTTTTGAAGATAGAACCACCCCTTTCAGAGATGCTATTTAATAAATTTTTATTTCATTCCAGTTTGCTGCAATTCAAACAGAAAATTAGTATTTTGCATATAGATCCGTCTATCGATCACATCGTACGTCAAGATTTAACACGGCGATTTCCGCGGAATTCGCCATTTTACAGATCTCGTAAATTCCGAAATAAACTTGCTATATTACATCGTGAATATTAAGCTTGATTAAAGTTAACTCCGAGTCCAGAAAACATAAACCCCGTCGGAACAATTCGATGTTGTGCGCGTTGTTCGGCGGTCAACAACGCATTAATGAACAATCGCATACTAAAAAGTCTATGTTAATGCGCGGTTGTTAATGTTTTCGTTCCATTTACTGGTTCACGACTCGTCGCGCCGATTTATTTAGCGCATTATTAATTCCCGAATATTTTACGACGACCACGCTGTCCCGACAACACCCGTTTAACGTCGCTCGCAATTCTTGTTAGTGAAAAATCGTCCGAAATGAATCGCAACGGTTTCCTCCAACGCTGTAATCCTTTCTGTTTCCCGGCGGGGTCCTCTAAATAAAGTTAAAGTTGCACGCCGAAACCTGTGACTGTACGGGGGTAGGTTTTATGCAGAATTTTACGAGCTTTACGCGACCGTTATCCCGACGCGGCGTCGTTCGAAAGGAAACCTCCTCGGCGAGGATTTTCCAGGAGCTTCCACGGTCAAATGGTGAATGTTAATCGCGTAACGCCACGCCCGGGGCTTGACAAAATTACTGTGCAATAACTAACATCCCACCTCTACCCCTCGATGTGGAACTCGCCGGGGAAAATGTTTAATAGGGTGCCGTGACTGCCGCAACGAAATTCCAAATTTCGAATACGTCGTGACACGCACACGAAATACGCTGAAGGTGATCAGTTAATGGAATTTCAATCACGATAAATCTGCACGTTCGATGTTAACATCTCTTTGTACGGCAATATTAGCGCAAAGATTTTTTTAAATTTTCGAAATATTTTTTTTAGAGAACTACAGATAGACAGCGGACCTTCATGCAAAATAAAAATTGTCTGGATCAATTCAGATACATTTTTGTTTTAATTTTGACAATTTGTGTTTTAATTAGCTGAAAATGACAGAACATGTTCATTTAATTACTTTGAAATGTTCTCCATTTTGTATTTCATCGACGTGTGCATTTTTGCTATCATTTTTCAAATATCGATTAAACAAATAATCTTTTCTGAAATCTTTTTGTATGACTACGTTCCTTGATCGGAAACACAGATTTAAAAAAAATGTATGTCCTGGACCCTCTTGTTCAAAAATAGGAATGTCACCGCCCAGATATGGATGATTGCAGATACAAAAAAGCACGTGTCGAATTTTTGTTCAACGAACTATCAGATAATTGCATAAGTTCGCGTCCGATTTGAAAATAAAATTCGTTGGTTAAATTTTAAGGAATACAGCTTTATTAATCAATCATATAGTCACCATTCTTTTCTACGATTAGAAAAGGCTGGTGGCTATATAATTTTCTTTTTACACTCCGCCGTGCAGCACAGTTTGCGAAATCTATGAAAATCGGGCACGAACTTATGCAATGATTTAATATATCATGTACAAATTTCATGAAAAATGAAATAGTAAATTACTAGAAAGAAAAGCCCAGGAAGGTGAACAGAAAGCCGACGTTATAATTACGAAATTTCATCGTTGTCACGCGGAATAAACGCGTTTGTATTGAATAATTTATAATGCGCCTTTATGATTTCACCGACTGAAATAAAACAGGTGAAATGGATCGTTTTAACCTCTCCTTTGAAAAGTTCTTTACGTTTCGAGGAGAAAGGTGAAAAGCGAACGATTTATCAGACGGGGAAAAAGACACAGAGAAGTGAAGAGAACAATGTGTGTGAGAGAGAACGAGAGAGAGATAGAGACAAAGGGGGAGAACAGCATTAAACATGATCCGGTTAAAGCTTGATCTCACGAGCCGCTCTATTTATTGATGTCTCGACGCGCCGGCAAAGGAAATATAATTTCGTTGCGTGACACGGACACGGTTAATCAAATCGAACACAGGTAGGCGGAGGCACTTAAAATCCCATGGGCGCTGAATTAAGGGATGCAGCTTTCTCTTAACGCGTCTCTTTCACGTGTCGATCCACCGGCGCTCTTTGATTCCCTTGAATGTCGGCTAATTTGTCACGATCCGATTGCTACATTACACTTGGAGATGATTCACGGCCTGTTCCTAGATTTCGTATAAAGGAGGGAGAGTCCCTTAGGACTCGGCTAATCAGGGATCGCTGGCCCTTTCAATTGCCAATTTCATGAAAGATCGAATTCGACAGATGAAAAAAATCCTGGCTCGTATCTCCTTTCGAAATCGTAAGTTACACTAAACGTTACCTTCAGCGACCGTGTTCGGTCCGATTTAACACTAAAAGTGACTATTTCACATTGTCTTATGAAAATAGCAAAATGTTTATCTAGATCTTCAGCTATTTTTATTGTAATATGCGGTCGGAGAAATAAATCCATTGGTAATCTAATAAATCTCTTAGCCCTTTGCACTCGGAGCTATTTTAACCCTTAATTATAATTGATATAATACCTCATACAATAACTAAATGTTTAGCAATTGAATAGGTACCAACAATATCTAATAATGCAAACAATATTTTAAATAATGGTACAGATCATAAATTAAAGAATTTAGAATTCGCTATTTCGACGGTTCCCGTAAATTCGGCACGATGGTAGCACACGGTATTAAACGGTAAATTTAAAAAGAAATGATATCTTCGAGATATCTCTTGAGATTAATTCTTGTTCCATTAAAATTTATCCTTTGATTACACGATGCTTTGCAAATATTCTAGCTTTTGATTATTCAGTCTATACCACTCGGCATTACGAATGCAATTTCATGCATGGCACGTATCCGGTTGGCTTTCGAGAGATTTTATGTTTACGGTATTGATTCCATCTAAACACTGGCTTATAGAGGGACCGGCCTTTAATTAAAAAATATATATGTTAATAACGGAACCGAAGCGATTCAGGCGCGCGCGAGTCCTTGGGAAATATCCCGCGGAGATGCCCGAGCTCCGCTACCATGGTTTTTCCATCGATGTACAGTATACAGGAGCAGAAAAAAGGTAGCGAACGACGGGACGATACAAATTGCTTGTACTTCCGAGCCAGATTGGGTTATAAAGGGGCAACAGATTCGTTTTCGCGGTGCTGCACTTCGTTAGAATAGAATCCGCGCCATTACTGGACGCTGAATAGAAAGATATTCCAGCCGCGCGGTACCGTGTCCAGTTTCAGATGGGATTTGAATTAATCAGACCCACGAATGAACGAACAGGAATAAAAAATAATGCGAAACCTCATTCTTGGTATCGGACCGACCTCGATTTATCTCCGAAACGGAAACCTACGAAATAAGAGAATTCTATCCAACCCTTTCAAATTTCCTCGGTCATCCCTTATCTGAACGATAACCCTGCAACACCTATCGCAGAGTAAGTCACATAACTGTGACTTATTTTAGGTACAATATACAAGTAAAATCAAATTTTACCAACCTGTTTTCGACAAAAATTTTTTCCAAGATGAAAACTAGACCGCGGATTTTTATGTAAATAAAAACGAGAGAAAAAATTAACAATTGCATACACAACCGCAGTCTAATGATAACACACTTGTATAGAAATACAGTGTTCGAGAGAACGCTATACGTCTTACACGTCGTTTGTAACTAAATTACGTTTCCTGCAAGATAATTGTCAACGTTATTGCAAGCTGTGTTATGCGAGGCTACCTCTTACTGCGGAACCTAACCCAGACTTAACCTGAATTAATTAACCCAGGCATAGCTTAACATAATGAGAACTAACCCACACCGACGAAGTAGACGATTCATGCCCGACATAGCGTTCTAGCAAACGTGGCCTAACACCCAAGATGATGTACTCTATCCCAATTATTGAAATTATTTTAACACAATTATTTCCACAGTGTAGACGCTTGATTTGCTTGATCGAGTAATTACCTAAACATTTGAATGTGTGCAAGCGGATTCCAATTCAATCGCTAAAATCGGTAAAAGATAGAAAAGTAGCGAGATTCGTCCGAAATTACATTTTCCACGCATACGAACAGTTTCCCGAGGAACTTTCAAATCAATTTCTTCTCCCCGGAAGCACAGCTAAATGTCCCTCCGTTCGCGGAGACTTTTATCTTCGGAACGCGCTCAAACTTCCGCAGAGCTGAGATTTCATATCTCTGTATTGTTCGTCCGACATGATACCAAAGTTTTACCTCGATTCGCCGGATGTACTACGCTGGATCATTTTACTCACATTTTTCTCGTTGATCTTCCCGTAGATCCACCGTTTCCAGGTGAGCACGATACTCTCGACGATGTTCCACTTTTACCGTCGAGTCCTGCTCCGCAATACCGGAACCGTTTCGCCACTCTCTTCCGGTTTCGATCGCGAGACCGCGAAACCACAACTCACGGCACCGCGGGGCTCCCGTAATTTCACGACAGCCGAGGATTACGGATTCGCGCAATCCCCGATAATCGATCGCCGAGGAATTTGCGGGACAACCGGGCGCCATAAAGCGTCGGGAGCCCGAGTGGCCGTCTTCCGATGCGCCGGGGGGGCCGATTTGAATTTTAAATCGCGCGAAAATCCGCCGAGAACACGGTAACGATCGTTCCTCCTCCGCGTCTCGTCTACGACTGCAGCCTCCTCGCCGAAAGATGTGTACTCGCCAAACGGATTGGCGAGAGTTCATTAAGTCTCGAGTTTCATGCCGATCCCGGCCGATCCAGACCGTCCGTTTCAATCTTAATGAAACCACCCAAATCTGGATAATCGACAGAGGTCGAGCAGGACAAACGCAGCCTGCGAATTCACTCGCAAATTATACCGGCGCCAAAGACCCTCTGCGATCCCTATTTTTTCTACTACGGTCGAGCTTAATTACTCGAGGACATAAGAAACTTTGAAGATCAAACTCTTTGAAGACTCAAATTGTAGATCAAGCTCTTCGAGAGTATACGATTTATATATAATAAGTTTGAAGAATTGTTCAGCTATATTTATAACTGGAAACGAAATTTTGTCGAGATCAACACGCCGAAACAATACACCGAAGGATTCGTGCTATGCAAATCAAGCTCTACTCTTCGACTATCCGCGTTATACTTAATGACATTGAAGCAATGTTCAGCTATATTTAACCTTCGCAAGGTACCGTGGGGACTCAGAGACCCCAGTTTCAGATTTTTGAAAAGAATTTTTATATGAATAAAATTAAATCTGTTTGTTTACTTTTTATCCTGTGTTATTCTTTATCCCAAATTTATTAAGAACAAGGCTATTTATGAAATTCATTTGTCGTACTACTATTACGATTTATGTATTACCATTTATGTATTATTAGATCTTACCTTGCGAGGGTTAAAACTTGAATGAAATTTTGTCTAGATCAACACGCCGAAGCAATACACCGAAGCAACATGCCGAAACAATACGCCGGAGACTGCGTACCGTGTAGATCAAGCTCTTCGTTCGAGCATAAACATTATATATAATAATAGTGAAGCATTGTTCAGATTTATTTAAAACTAGAAACGAAATTTTGTCTAGATCAACACGCCGAAACAATTACGCCAGAGGCTGCGTACCGTGTAGATCAAGCTCTTCCTTCGAGCATAATTTCATTACATTTTTATGAACATTAGTTATTGATTATTACTATTATTATTTAATATCTCTCAAACAGTTTTACTTTACGAGCGACGTTCTAATCCATTCGACAACTAGACACTAGTTCTCCGCTGCGATTTTCGAAGACGACGACTCCGGAATTTCGCCAGTCTGACTGGCGGGAAGTTTGCGACTTCTATCGGCGATGGATTCGTGATTGAAGTTCACCGTCGAATAGAAAATCTCAGGACGGGTCCGCGCCGCTCGGGTTCCACGGATGTTAACGATTCCACGCGATCCGGAAGACGATTTCGGAATCGTGTTCGCGATTGCAACGGGAATCGTTCGGAATGCTGTATTGTTCAGGAATTCCCGAATATCTGTGACACCTGATGTAACCCCGGTGATCGTATCGGAACACATGTAACGTTTACGAATTGCACTGCGAATCATCGAAATTATCCAACGAAAATGTTTCACGTGTTGGAATTCTGACGATCACTTCTGGTTCGATTATGAACGAACGCGCACTGACGGATTGATTAATTGAGTTTTGATCTGGAGGTTGAGTTTGTCCTCGATTAGTGGAAACTCGATTGGTGTATACAGTCTCGCGGAAACACATCCTCGCGGTCGGGCCGCGTGGATAACACTGGAGACCGAGCTCTGCTGTAGTCACGAGAGAAAGAGAGGGGGGGGGGGGGGAGATCTGCGTCGCGCGCCAAAACTTCCTTTCCATCCGAGGCCCGAAAGATTCTTCCGTCTTTCGTCCCCAGCAACTATGGAATGCACCGGACTGCAATAACGGCGCCATATTGTATATCATATGCTTACCATTCCCGAAACCCAAATATTGCGCAACGCTTCCTGAACAGCTGACGAATAAACCCGGACACCTCGTGGCTACGGTTATGGCAGCCGAACTCTTTCAAATTGTCGACCTGCGAAATAATAATTCAGTATACTATTGATCAATTTTTTTTTCAAAACTGCGTGAATTTTATGACCATAACAACCGCAGGGTCGAAGATCTTCGAGGCTCAGGTATACCATTTGTCCGGTAATTTACTTTTCTTTTTTATTAGATTGGAGAGAAAGTTTAATATTATTCAACGATATAATTTCCATTATTTTATCACTGCATACGTGATTTTGATTTACGAGAAAAATTATCTGCTTATTTAAAGTACGACAGAACTTTCCCTCCAACATAATATTATTCGCCCATGCTGGATAAGTTCCTCAAGAATTTATCTATTTGCTCTACTTCCGTCATCCCCGAGATCTTAACCGTTTTATAACATTCCCAGAGTCGTCTCAGAGTGTGCTCTTTCTTTCGCTCTTATCGCACTTTTAACGTGCGTCCTCTTATCTCTTACTACTTTTAATTGCATTCAATTTTCGAACTTTTCGGACCTTCTCTGTCCCCGAGTGTAAAATACTCTTCTTTCCAGTGAGAACCTCGCAAGAGATAGTTCTCAGAAAAATATTCATATCTTTCTCGCCCTCGTTCAATGGGTAAAAACAGCCTCCCCTAATCGTAACCGATTGGCAGAGGAAAATTGTTTTTCAGTAAGAGAAAATAATTCGTCTCGGCAGCGCTCGGCTTTCTGAGTTTTCTTGTTCTTCGAGTGTCATCGTCAGGTGTGAAGAAGGTTGTATAGCAGACGTAGAAATTTGCAATGCTCGTAGCCCGACGCGACGGTTCCGCTCTCCTCCGAGTCACGTTTGATATTAACACTGAGAATACTGGCGACTGGATAATTGAATAGCACATCCAATAACTACGGTATCGAAAATTCCAGGCAGCGTCGAATAATAAATTTCAATCTTCGGGGAAATTTCCGACTTTGGTAACTTTCACGGATGGTAAGATCCTCGATATGTGGAGTACGAACGGAAGACATCCTCGCTGCGACTACAATCGAAGGAAGACGTCCTACAAAATAAATTCCTCTAATGCATCCACTTATTCAAGCGTACGTACCGTGATCGTATCGATTCTTTCGAACGAATGCAATATTACGCATTTCACAAACAATATAGCTTCTAAACGAATTGAATAATCACTTGGATATATCAGATCTATATATTACACGTAAATAAATTATTTTACTCAATCCTATCACATTCATTACGATTACACTGCGGATCTGTATGCAATGATGGCTTTTGAAAATTTTCATAAAATGCTAGGATATAAAGTACGACAAACTTCAGATTCGAGTTTCTTAAAATTCGTCTACAAAAATTGCAAATTGCATAAACATCCGCAGTTGAATTATTACTTTTTCTATGCTATACTACTTGTTCATGTACCAAACAGTTTGCAAGTAGCTGGCACAGTTGAATAGCTCTGCAGTTTCGCTAATCGCGAGATAAAAATATGAAACCGTAAGTGTTAACTATTTGAAATAATTTACTGAGCGCGACGCAAAGCTAATTTCCTAATTCAAAACCGTGAAAGAAGCGGGCGAAAGGAAAGTGGGGGAATCAATACATAGAATCCGGAAATACCTCGCAGAGATAGAGAGAACGCACTTCAGAATTCACTTTGCAGAAGTTAGACACTCTAGGCGTTTTTTCCGAACTGGGACTCGTTCGGTCGGTAATTTCGACGCGTTACGGTCGTATTGGGATCCCCTAAAGGCCGGCGCGGCGTCGCGGCGTTCAAATTCGCAAAGTTGGAAGGTGCAACGCGATCCTTTTTAATCCGGTTGCATCCGGTCGCGAAATTGAATAAGATTTTTCGCTTCTCGAGCAGTTCTTCCAGCTTGCCCGGGCCTCTTCTATGAAATGAGCTTCTCCCACGGTCTTCCGACACTGTTTGCTCGGTTAATTACGTTTTTCCGAACGGTACACAACGGCGGCGTTGACGAGAATCTAGCATCAGAGTCCTTCGATCCGAATCCTTTGCGCCCACGAACGAGATTGGGAAGAAAATTGAAAGGCAACTCCTCTAACCTCTTGGCGCACCGAGAGATTAGCTCAGCGTTCGCTAATATGTTTGCAGTCGATCTTCCGAGGTAAGTCAGCAGCCTGAAAGAAGAGAATGATCATTAGAATTCGCCATAGTCCCCGGTAAACGACGCAAGTTTCCTCCAGGACTTAATAAATCTAAGACTCGCTTTCCGCCGGCACCCGACGGCGAAAACACCGACGGGGATTAGACTAAGTTAGGGTAAAGGTATTGTATGTAGCCGCGGGGGGATGCCACGGAGAAACCTATTACGATACACTTTCGCGATTTACTGGGGAGCTTGCGGGAACTTTCACCAGCGAAATGAGAAGTTCCCGCCGTGTTCAAGGAAACATCACTGCCCGTTAAAAGGGAATTAAGGCAACCCGTGTTACACGCGGAATATAAGGCGATTTTTAGGCGTTTCTCTGCTCAGCGAAACTTTTCAGATTATTGTACGCCTCTGGGAACGTTGAGAACATTTGAGAAATATGACGCCTACCGAAATCTGTTGAATGATTTTATGGGCCAATTGTTTCGAAATTGCTTTTAAAAGAATTCCAGTGGAACAATCAATACTTAGTCAGACTAGAAGCCACGGTATTTTTGAAATTAGAAGTTGTTTTATTTTAACTCTCTTCGTGGTTTTTTGTCAAATATACATTCAACATTACATGAATGCACTTTCTGGAGGCCAGTATAGTTTACTTTGAATTTTGTTTATGACTCTCACTTTCATTGTTCAGAAGGAGACGAAATTGTGAGCACTGATACAGATCTAAACACATGTTTTATGAACAATTCTTTCATAAAACTATTGTGTGGTTATTAGGAAGATATTATTTCTCTTGGCTTAAGCACTATCGTATTAGCCTGCATACAAATTTTCAGAGTTCCATGCTTTCGGAACAATTACTGTAGAATAGACACGTTAAATCAATTACAGCAGAATAGACACGTGTTAAATTATACTTGGAAGACCTGAAAATTTGTTTACCCGACGAAGAAAATCGCAACTATAGATTAACAATCAACGGGGGGTCGTTACTTTCTACTGGAAACGAGTTCGAACATTCGATTAGGGACACGAGGGAAAAAAGGAAGTTGGAACTTGTCAACGGGATAGTTCCGGACAGTTCCAATTATGCCAGTGGGCCTCAGCCTCTTGCGTTCCGTAGATTAAATACAAACTTCGGGAATTGAAGTTCGTCTGTATTCTAGTTTCTATTAGCCATCGATTCAATGAAACGAACAAAATTAATTAGCCGTGTCCTTGATCGACGTTACCTTCCTTCGTTAACAGTTGTCTCCAGATCGACGCTATTCAGTCACGTGGCGCGACTCGTCTCTATCGCGCACGTGTCGGAGAGAGGGTAAATATTTCGATCTAGTTTGTTTATACCACGCCTGAAATTCCGTGTTATGTAATAGAAACCGATCGAAGATGCGCGCGATTCTCCGTCGATCCGCATCATTTACGTTTCACGGGCGAACAGTGGTCCGATTGCAAAAACCATTTCCGCAGTAACACGTTATTTTGCGATTCGGAGATCTCGTTTGTTACTTTGTTTAGAGCCCCGCGGGGGTGTTGAATAGTGAATAGGAAATTTGATGAACGTGAATTATTGCAGTCGAATTTCGTAAAACGAGAAGTGCCCAAAAAAGTCTATTTTATAAAGGAGATTTATAATGTATAATGCACTACCAGACGAAGTAAAACGCTATGAAAGTTAAGACATATTTAAGAGAATGCTAAAGAATTTCGTTATAACAAATGTAATCGAAAATAGCTGAGAAAGCTAATAAATAATCAATCAATCAATCAATTCCGTCAGGCAATCCGATAACGTGGATTCAAATAGCAACTCTACCTCTCCGTTTTGTATAATTCCAAATTGCGGTTAATGGTTTTGAAATCAGTCTTCGAAATAAAATGAAATTGTTCAATTGAAAAGTTTCTCGTCACGTTTGAAACTCCACGTTACCTATAAAACAGCGGGTTCTAACCTGGGAGGTGTCAAAACTTTTTAATAAAAAATGAATTTTCATTAAAACGTGTGTGTATTATTATATCTATTAAAACAATACAAGGTAGAGGAACGCGGAAAAAATTCTTTTTCTGGGAGACGTAGTAGCATAATGGGTGGAAACCGCTGCTAAAATAAAAAGAGCATACCAACCTGAATTCGCCTGACAGGCTATCTCCGCATCAAAAGAATGGCAGCACGTACATTGATTTCGCTACTGGCAGCGAATTTGAGCGGGCAACATCTGCGGAGCATCGTTTATCATCGAACAGAAATTCTTGACACGAATATTGAGTGGTGCAGCGTCCCGACGCGTTCACGCTCCGACGAAAATTTATCGTCCATTCAACGAAGCAACGCGTTTCTGTTCCCATGCGGTATCCGCAGACAGGTGATTCGAAAAATTCGCTTTTGTGTTCGGAGCAGCCGTCTCTGCAACGAATGCGGTTTAATTGATCGGCTTTGGATCATTTGCAAGAATCTCTGTTCCTATCCAACAGCGAAACTGTTGCATCATCTCGGTGACAGAATATTCAGGGCATGTAACCCTGTAAATCTTTCTTTACCGCTCTCCTCGACTTTAAATCTCCAGCTCTGAAGATCTCGGAACGAATTGCCGAATCCTGACGTGACTCTGAGGCGCCACTAAAAATTGCTGAAGCATTGTTCGAAGTATTGTTTACATTATTAAATGTGTCGATATCTCATCAATTGCTAAACATTTAGGTGTTATACCAATTTCATATCTATAAAATTTTAGAAAATCGTAAAGAATTGAAATATTCTAGGTCGGAAGAAATGTTTAATTTTCGAGTGCAAAGGGAATTTCAAATCGCCGAGATTCGAGCGGAATTTAATCGGTGCCAAATTAGCGACGAAATAATCACAGAAATTAATCAGAAATTTTGGGAAATAGTCTGCGAATTTCTATCTCTGCATCAATCTCTTTTCGGTAATGATAGCTCACGATTAGAGGTTGCAATATAAGCTGTAATACACGGCACATTGACATTGCAAAGCTCAGACAGTAATCCCTTTTGGCGCGGAGTCAAATACTTGTTGCTCGTGCGTGCTGAGAACAAGTTCAAAGCTGCTAAACTGTGACCCGATATTTTGAGCCGGCCTTGGCAAAAATGCAAATTCTATGTTTCGATTCCAAGAAATAGGAGTCAGAAATATGTTGGTAAAAGTTTTCCCGGTGCTTTGTCCATTTTCCAAAAAAGTTTTTCCATTTTCCTGTGCCACTGGAGATTGGCTTCGGGAACGAGGAAGCCGACAGCGTCCGATATACAGGATTTATTAAATTATTACAGCTATTAGTATATGAGAATACACAATTTTTACATGTACATTATAATATATTACGTATCTCGCTATTTACTCTCTTCCTTCAATCTCTCTTTTATACACTCTCTTACTGAATACGTCTGTCTCTTTCCCGTGTCCTTTCGTTCTTATACAAATATGAATCGGTCGATTCAACGACGCTTTTCTCTCACCGATGCCCACGCACTCGCTCTCGCTCTCTCTCTCTCTCGCTCTCTACCAAATCGTGGCGAATAAATTAAACCGCGCGATGCGTAATTTACACGTAACAATAGCACTCTGCCTTGGTCGCGGCTCCCCCGATCTCAACCCCTACTTCGGAGAACAAGTTCTCGCGCGCAAAAATCGAATACCGTGACTACATATTTATTATTTGCTGGACGAAACAGTTTGAATCATTTCCTTTTCTCGCCGGCTTTATAATCTTAACTAGCTAATTATGCCCTGCGCGGTCGAGAAACGATCGCGTCGACTCCACATACAGAATGTACAATTCGCAGCGAGTTCGCACGCCTATCTTTACAACTGTCCCGTGTCTGCAGCACGCAGGAAATTTCTTGAACGCGTCTTCGAAGAAGAGAATCGCGAATCGTTCGATCGAAATGTTCGTTTCTCCATGATACGATCGATCAACACGTTGGAACACGGTACAGCGTTGAACAGCACCCGTCGTTGACCCCCACAGTCAATCAAAGTCAGCAAGAAGATGACCACTCCAGTCCCTAACCATCTCAAGGTCCTTCAAGCTCCTCTTCGAGTCCATCGAGGTTTCCGCGTATCATACAAAAAATATTCGCTCGCTCGAATATAAAATATACCCTCTCCTCGCTGAGTCCGTAAGCTTGGGGTCGACGGATGCCACAGAGAATTAGTATAGTTTCTTCGACATCTTCTTCGACGACTCCAACCGTACGGACAGTTTCGCGCCGCGAAATTCGGCTGGTTCGTCAAGGCGATAGACTCGTTTCTAGGATTGCAAAGGTGTGGAATGAGCGTTCTTATTTCCCGATAAAAGCGCTAAATAAAAGATCACATGTAATAAATTATTTAAAATGTAACTGCGGCAATGAGGTTCAAGATCTTAACCATATAATTTGGCAATGTACCTTGTTGGAATCACAAAGAGTTGATGTTTTGAAAAGATTAAGCAAGGCCAATTTGTTCCCACCCTTAAATATCAGATCGTTACTTTATGAACCAAATATTCCGGCATGTCGTTTTCTTTTAAATTTTTTCAAGCAATGTAATTTAGGGATTTAAAGTTATCTTTAAACTTTAAGCTAACTTTTATCTGGCGCTTTTGACTACTGAAAAACTATCGCCTTGAAAGTCTACCCCCTTGAACGCTATAACTGGACATTCACAGTGAGTCCCGATCCTGAAGAACCACGCTATCGACCGGGAGCTTCTCCGCCTATAAAACATCGAAGAGAGAGATGCTGGCTTTGGTATGATCGATATAGTCTCTCCTAAATACACGTGTCTGTAAATGCTAAATCGATAAAAAATACTATTCTCCGTCGCCTCTCCTCTGTATATGTACAATAATAACGCGCGCACGTTAAAACTCCGGGAGCACGGTCGATGCTTTACTTCGTCCGCGTGTAGTCATTGTGTCCTCCCTCTCTTACGGTCGCGCTTGGTTCAGAAGTGAAGAGAATGACAAAGTCTACCAGTTCGTTTTGGTCTGTTCAATTGACTTTTTCATTCGTTATGTCGTTAAGCTCCTGACAATATTCTGGAGAAGCGAGTTCCGTCGGCGCGGCGGACGTCTCTTAAAAGTTAACGCATTGCCAACTAGGTCTCTTCAGTTTTGAGCCACTCGATCGTTCTCCCTTCGCCTAATCGCAAGTCACACTCCCTTGGGCGCGACGCAGAGGTTGCTTCGATTAATTAACGCGCTCGCTGTCGCCGTCCTCGGTGTCTGCGATCGTCACTTGTTTCGGTGAAGTTGCGATTAATTGACAGCGGACGCCTTAACGTTCGATTCGTGGTTAGTATAACGTGTAGAGAGCGGCCCTAGGTAGCGGATCTTCGGTGGCCCGTTGCTGTACAGGGTGTTTCGAAATTAGATTACAATTTGTTAGAGAAACTGCGTTGTCTCGAGGAATAAGGTTCTCACCCAATTAATATTTTCTATATCTTAAACAAAAATTATTGTAATACAATTTTATTTATCAAAATAAAGTAGTACAGTAAAGTCGACATTACTGTCCTTTGTTTATATCACGTTCAATGTACAGTGCCTTCTCACTCCACTGGCGGCCGACGCCGCGCCGAGCCGAAGGCGGCGATGATTCATCTCGGCTCGGGTATATCGGTGTAAACACCACACATTGATTCGAATGAATCGAAATGTTCAACTTTCTTAATTTTCATTATTTTTTTTATGAAATTTTACTATCGTATTTCTGGCATTTTTCTGATTAATATAAGACCAAACACGATATAAGTCCAATTGTATTTAGTGGTTAAATCGACGATTCAAGTTTCGGTCGCAAGGAAGAACAGCGTATTGGAAAGAAAGAGACACTCTCTCTGTCCTTCTCTATATTCGGCTTCTCCTTTGAATTTCATTGTCCTTCTCTATGTTCGGACTCTCCTTTGAAGGAACAAAAATACGATCAAACATACTAACCTTACTGTCCACAATAATGCGGCTGTTGGACAGTAATATCTACTTTACTGTACTAGGTACTTCGTGTTATTTTTATTCATTTCTAGAAAGTTTGTTTTGTGTCCGATAACCGGGTAGGGCACGATAACTAGTAACCGGTACCCTGTACGATGAATTAAAAAACCATTTTGACCTTGCAGAATCACGAGATATAATTTTGAAACACCCTGTACAAATACCGATTGTCGCTGTAACTGACTTGCGATTGCGAGGCGTGATCAGAAAGAAACAGGACTCTGTCAGTTTCCTTGCAGAGCTGTAAGATAAAGTTTGATAACTTTGCTGATCACTTCTCTCCACACTCTCACCACCACCGCCGAAACCATTCATTTCAATTATTCTCTTACGAAACTTTTACCAACATATTCGTGACATTATTCTGATTGAAAAGACACCAAACACGAGACAATTCGGATCAAGATAGCTCGGATAATGGAACAGTTGTGTGGCTACAGTGCTGGATTAAATCTTTATTGGTTTGTACAATGAATCCTTTGGTATAACATATGGATCGTTTTAGATTTTATTGTGTACACGTGAAACACGTATTCGAATATACGAAAACTTTTATTGTATCTGATACCATCGCAAGAAAACTGACAGCGTCCGGTTTCTTTCGCCTCGTATTTCATCGATTTTGAACATGTATAATATACAGCTGAGGATTTCTTAAAAAAATTATTTAGCAACGACTAAACCACCCTTTCCAACGTAATCCAATCATTTCTTTCTTTTTGCAGTCATTCAGAATCATACTTATAGGCTTTATTTGTCGAGGTACTTTTTCTAGATACGTCAGTCTTCCTATTGCTGCTAATAGAACAACTACCAATTCCGTTTACCAGAAACTCAGCAGAAAGTTCAGAGTAAAAGAGAAATTGAATTCGTTGCTTGTGACATTAATCAAAATCTTTGCCTGAGAAATCGACGAGGTAAATGTCTAGAATTAGGACAGCTTGTTTACCCTTGACATAGTTTCTCAAAAGTTCTGATGCACTGAAATTGCTGTTGCGTATTTCAACCATCGGAAAGGATATTCTCGTTCGCGAAGAGTTGAAGTGAAGATTATACAAGAGAGATTGTCCTCTTTCTAGATATTTTCCATCGACGAATTGGAGCTACGTAGAGAAGGAATGATTGGAATCCACTTGACAATTGCATTCGTTCGCTGAAGAGCAACTGGACGAGGATGATCCGCCACTTAGGTACGACTAATAATCCACGTTTGTTTCTAAAGGCTTTACACATCGATCACATACACCTGGAATGATCCCTTTCCCCTATTTACGCTTGGAATTGCTCGATTACTCGTGTTGCTTGCTGTCGGTCGGCAAGAGAATCGCTGCGCGAACAGAAACTTGAAACGACTCAGAAGAACTGATGATACCTTTTATCTCATCTGACGAAAATCCCGACACACCGGACCGATCTCCTGTCCGCGTAACTCGAAATCCCCATCGGTGAAAAAGAACGTATCCAAGAATAATCCAAGTAATAACGATGTCGCTATCGTTAATCTCGTTCGGTACAAAAAGTGCGATACATAAAAAAGGGAATAGAAAACGTTGTACGATCAGCAAAAACCCAATGGTCTTCCTGACCTCTGGTATAAATGTGAAAAAGCTAAAACCGCTTGGAATCGTTTACCTAAACATTTTGTTTCATTTATAACCAACTTCGCTTAATTTATCGTTAAGCATGCGACACAACGTTTACATACATCTATACATTATACATACATGTGTGTCCGTGTGTCGCGGGTATTGTGTTTGTCTGTGTGTTTGTTTGTTCGTGTGTGTGTGTGTGTGTGTGTGTGTGTGTGTGTGTGTGTGTGTGTGAGCGTGTGTACGTGTACATTCATATCGATAACGTTCAAGTAGGATTCGTTGAATTTGTTGCGACCTCTCGCAGAAAAGTAATCCGACGTGCGTGTTGCTCGGCATATTCGATTGATACAAAAGAGTGACCCCGCCTCCCGAAACGTGATCTTCGTCCGCGCGTTTCTTAAAACGTTGAATACTTATGATCCTGATCTAGGACCTGATGACGCGTTTCCCGACAAATGTCTCCGCGAAGATCGTTCCGCGCTCTTCGAGGTACTCGCGATCTCGTTGATCGGAAAGTCAAGCTCGATCGAAGACGCTAACTAGAAATTCGTGTGACCTCGCAGGCTATCGGGGAATGTTCCGTACACGCTGGATTTGTTTGTTTGAATGTTAATTTGTATCGTATAGACGTCGATCCGTCACGATGGACAAACAAAAGGGAACAACCGTGTACCTTCTCGACCGAAGGGTCTACAACGATTCTAGGAGAACAAATAAATATAATCTGGCCCTACGAAGGCGGCTGCCCTCCTTTTCCTCGAGCGATCAGCAAACGGCCGCGAGTGTCTCGGCAGGACTGATTCTCCGCGGATCAGCGTGTAACGCTGGGCTGTGTTACGTTCTATACTGGCCATGTAATTAAAGTTACAGAAACGACTGTCGGTTTATAGTCCCTCGATCAGAGACTTTTGCGCTCCGCCTCCAACCCACCCCCCGGGAAACGCGACTCCGCCTTCGAAAGACGAATCCGTCGCCCGCGGAGCTACGATAAATACGTTATTGGCTATTTTCTCTTTGTTTGTTTGGATATTCTCTGTCAACGGTGTGTGTGTCAGTCTTTGATGCCTCGTTACTTGTCACGAAAGAATGCGTCAAAGCGTAAACCGCTCTGTCGCGACGAGCGATATAGAGCTCTCTCGCTCCAGGATGTACCGTTATTATTTTTGTGCAGCAATTAGTACCATTCTAAGCGCGTTACCGTCCCGTTTTCGGATAAAAAAAAAGAACGATCGATTGGAGACCACTGGAGGCCACCGCCTTGCGCGTGTATTAATCATACAATCCGTCGTGTGATTTTCATATACCCGTGCGGATCAATGATCCGTTTTCTTCGTGTACAATCGTTAAATACACGCGAACAATACTTCGGTGTTACCTGTAAGATAGTGATCGCGTACGATCGCGTACACGTGTATGTTTAACGGGTTTCGTGATCTGTGGAGCAAGATCTCGCCGCCCTCGGGACGAACAACGTCGCAACACGCAGTGATAGGTTCCCGATCAATTCTCGATCTCGTCTATCCGGTACCATATCGAAGGTGCGGTACCGTTCGATAGATCTCACGCGGCGCATCCTCTATCGAAGGATCGAGATCCCTTAGAAAATTAACTTGATCGGCGACGCAGCGGTTTGGAACATTGGACGTTTCGCTGTTTCGTACAAGTTGATGGTACCGGAACGACTTAGTCAGGCCTCCGTCTCGCCTTTCAGCCTGAGCCGCGCGAAATCCTCGAAGATGATGTCGTCGTCGCCGTCGGCCTCCCTGCAATCAGTGGAACCACAATTTTAAAATAGACGAACGTCAGAGAGATAGAGAGGGAGGGGACGCATTTCTAATTGGTGAGCAATTAATAAATTGGGAGGAGGAAGCTTCGGATTTGGTTCAGGTGGTGGATGTTCCATTATCTTCAATCTTTGCTGTAACTTTTGCTTCGTTTAAGGGGTTGTTCTCCTTTCCAGGATTGCAAAAGCGTCTCCCTCGAAAGTCCTACTGTCACGTTTACGAGGCGTACTTTGCATTATTCGGCAGCGTGTAGCTATTACAAATGAAGTTATTTTCATAAAGCTGCGACAGCTACTCTTTGTACCTCACAAGAAGTCTCCTCGCAGGAATTCGAAAGGAATGCGGCAGCAAACTGCCCTACTATGGGCTGGAAACCCGCTTTTTGTGGACCAAACTATTCTAGCGTTATTTCAAGGCCTAATGTTATATTATTTTAGACCGTTATTATAGGTCTAATATTCTATTATTATAGTTTACTTTTAATTTTCTACATCGATATTTATAGTAAAGTGAATACCGATCAACTTTTATTCCAAACATTTTTTCGTCAGACCATCAGAAATATTTGAAAAGTTGTGTTAATATTAAAATTAGAATTAGAGACAGAAGAGATTATATTAGAGAAATGCAATTGCAATCCTGGAAAACACCCCCTTAAAAGAAGTTTACGTCTTGTTGTCTATCAATAGGGTTACAAGTCACCACCTCATCCCAGTTTTTCTCCTTGATATAGATCCTGAAATCTCTGATCGAAGAGATAGATTTAGCGTTGGGAACATCGGCGGTCTATAATTTTTTGATGTGAGCAGATCGGTCGGACAAGGGACGCATTGTTTGTGCGGACGTCATCCTTGTCGAAACGATCGAAACGTTCTTGACTGACGGGAATAGATCGGCTACTGTACTGAAATATCGATCACGTACGTGTCCAGCTGAATGAGGTTCGTGTCGAGCGGTATTTCGCCGCTGTCCGCTTTCTGCGTTGGGCTCGGTCGGGCCGTCGATGGCGCCGGTTCCTCTTCTTCCGGTTTAGGGTGCATCAATATGAACGGCAGCTCCGCCACTAATTCACTGTTAACGAGACAGAGAGAGGCAGAGACTGGTACAATATTTACTTTTATCGGGCTAACACTAGACACACGACGAGCTCGTAAACATTTTATGAACGATTACATCAATATTTCTAGTTTCCACGGGGTCAAAGTCTGAACTTGCATTTCACTGGTTTCTGCCTCAGCTTTCCAGCCGAGCATAACCTTTTAGCCGGAACGGTACGCGAGGGTTAATGATCTCGAAATGAGATTCTAGGGAGCGAGTCTAGCACACAGCTTAAGGGGGTCTAAGGTCATGTTTATTAGTGTTGCAGTGGGAGAGAGGGAGAAGTTAATCTAGCCCGACGAGCTCGTCATGTCTTGTCCGATTTCGAACTTTGATGTTTAATAATTCGACTTACCCCGCGAGTGCTCCAAGGCAGAGCTTCACTTTCACTTTGTACTGGACGATAATCCCAAGGTTCTCGCGCTGCGAGGGATCCACCACACTGCGAAACAACGCGATTAACCATCCTCGCCTGACTTCCTTTCCGACAACTAATTCACCAAGCCGTGCATGCACCGGTTAGCATTTGCCATTAATTGCGCCAAGTAAAATGTGTACAGCACAGAGACATCAAAGGGACAGAGAAACGTGAGCTGGATGTGTACGATTACTTAAGGCCGGAGCTTCCACAGATTACAGACAGCACAGCTGAGGTGAAAAAGCGTTCACGCAGATATCTAACATCACGGAAGATAGATCTGCAAGCGTACAGAGAGAGAGACAGAGGCGGTGTCATGCAGTTGCGACGCAACAAGTATATATGTAGCTGCATAGTACATAGTAGAGTAGAAGAAGAAGAATAAGAAGAAGCGGAAGGGTGGGATATCGATTCTGTTCAAGCTCACACGCTTTGGAATTCGGTCGATTTCGAGTTCTCTTGAATGTCGAGTGCGGCCTGCGAGGAGCGTCAAACGCTCGATATAATTAAACGGAAAATGTTGTTCAGCTCGTCGACTGTTCAATGCGCGCTTGCAAACGCGTTTCAACCCATGGCACTCGAATGGTGACTCTTATTCAAAATATTGCTCACATTGTTAACACTTTACCTACCGGAAGCCTATTAATAGGATTTTCAATAATTGTGCAGTACCAAAAGAGAGCATCAAAATTATCTTTTACATTGCAATCTTAAATGAAACTATTTGATGACGTTATTGAGAGTGACTTGTTAGTTCACAATGAAAATTGCTGTTGTTATCGAAGATTCTATTAAAAAGTGTTTAGCCATATACCGTAGATTTTTCAAAATTATGCAATAATCATCGGTCGGTAATGTGTTAAGTAAGTTGGTATCTAATCACTTGCTAAACATTTAAATAGAATTTCAAAAATCATAGAAAATTGTTAACATAGCTCCGAGTGCAAACGGTTAATTACTCGCATGTAGAACTTACAATCTCAAAACATTAAATTTAGTGTTTCTAGCTTCAACAAAGCTGCCGTCTACGCTAACAAATATTTATCTGGCAGCGAAGTAGGCAGTTTATTGAATAAAAATTTATTTTTGTTGGAGTCGTATGAAGTTCCATGTAAACAGTTATGTAGAAATTGGAGTTCGAGTAACTGAAGGTTAATCGAATCAAAAGTTTATGGAATTTACCTTATCCGAACAAATTATCCAAATTATACCTATCCCGTATACCTATCACTAAAAAAACGTGAACTTTGTTGGTTCAGCGTAAAATTCAATGCGGTCGCGTACAAGCTTAACAAACTCTTGTTCTTTTTCATCTAAGACTCGCGTAAACAATTTGGAAAGTGTACGAAGAGTTGGTCGATACAAGCGAAAACTGAAGTAAAAATTCGGAAAAAGAATGACGTTTTTTCGACGGTCCTCTTCGCCTCGCTCGTCAAACATATCTCGTTCGTTCTCGTGTCATATCTCTCCACGGATCAACAGCAACATTATCAGGGTGTTGTTCATTTGTCAGCAGTGTGGACGAAGCAGAACTGATTCCGTGAACGCGACGCTACCGTGCCGAAACGAAATGAGTCGAGCAAAATCCTCGCGGATCTACGGTCGATCGTGATCGATCGACGAGACACATCCACGGCGCAGTGTGGAATATAGATCGTGAACCAGAAAGTGTTTATTTTACGCACTAGTATTCTATCAAGCAGCTCTAACACTGTACAGCAGTGCACGGTTAAATTTACACGGATCAGACCTACTCCTCCCCTAAACATGGAATACTGAAAATTTTATTTTCAATAACATAGATGGTCCAAAGAATTAGGTGAACCAATATGGAGTACGTCTTAATTATGTACACGGTGTAACAAAATGTAGTCATGGCTTCTTCAGGTGATTCTACAGGTTTGGATGGTTGGAATGTGTTAAAACAAGTTTTAGGGTCAAATTTTCTTTTCTATTGCATCGTTTAATCCCGCCACGAGCAACAAAAGATTCAAAATCGTTATCTTGAAAATGACGAAAGATTTTGTTATTTAATCAAAAGAATCTGGGCTATTCATTGTCGCTACAATTGTAAAGTTAAGACGACACTGAGTGAAAATGAAATCTCCTTTATTTCATGTTTATTTTATCATGAAAAAAAAATATATGCTGTTCGCGAAGTACTTGACTGGCGGTTCCCGAGCCGACGTAAATTTAACCATGCGCTTACTGTATTGTGCCTAAAAATTCTCGTCTCGTGAATATCGGTAATTATAAACGTGCCAGTTCGCTACGTCAGCCATGTCGCATGAAGAAAAAGAGGAAACGATTCCGAGACGAGAACGTGCCACGAAGCACGGTAGAACGCGCGCCGACGTCGCCGCGACTTCTTCGCTTGTCGCGCCCGCAGAATTATGGTCGCCGTTATCATGGGGATTGCCCGCGATTATTTGCATAATTGCGGTTAATACCGTTCGCCGCGGTATCTTTATTGCTTTATCGGAAACAACAGACCCGGTAATCGTATTCGCGCTCCTTTCAACCTCGATACGTTGCACATCGATCGAAATGATCGATCTAGGATGTAAAACCTTCTCTTTATTTTCAATTGAAACTTTTCAACGGTTACGGTGCTCGACAAAAGTCTATTCATCTATTTCTTTTTAATTTGGAAATCTCCTATGAGATTTAATACAACATAATTAATTAAAGAATACAAGCCTCCAGCTTGATTTTATTGTTTTAGTTTGAGCAGATGTACAGAGCTATTGTACGATAATATTTGAATGCAAAATTAAATATATACATACACTAATTGAATAAGTGTTGGAAACAAGAGATTGGAAAATTGTGGAATGATTATTCGACAAAATGGTAATTAAAGAGTACAAGCTTCCAATTAAATATTGTAGCTATTATTCAATAATATTTGAAATTATAAATAAGAATAGACACAGACGTGAAAATCTATCATTTGGTAGTACTAGCATTGCATTTACTAAAAAATTGCAATGGGCCCCAGACTGCAGATTGATTCAACGATCAAAAAGCGATACATCTCCTTAAAAAACTCGAAAACAGCACTGCATCATTCTGCACGTTAAAATTAATACGCAATTGGTTTTGCTCGCGTCGTTTTCACAAAATTGACACAGTGGATGGAGAAGTCAATCGGAAAATCATTTTCCCAGTCTGGAAACCGATTGTTCGCCCAATCGCCACTCCAATAAAACAGTAATCTATTAATTGCCTCGTTCTTCATGCCCCATATAACAAAGTTTTCCCATTTTATTTATTACCTGAACAATCTGACCGATTGTGTCATAAATGCACAGTGTTGACTGGCATTCGACTCATCGCCCGGAGGGGTTACGCGCAAGAACGTGTTCGCGAACGGAAAACCACTCGGTAAACAGGTTAAATATACAATCGTGCCTCTCCCAGCGAATTTTCCGGTGAATTTTTCTCCACGCCGGGAAAACATTCTATTTCGAATCGGTCGTGCCATAATTCTGCGAATGCTCGTGAGCGAAGCGGGGACTGGGCGAGGTGTTGGAACGTGTTCAACGGGCGGGAAACGGTGCAACACAATAAAATCAACCGGACAAGAAAAGAAAACGGTATCTCCCGGTGCTCGAAGTTTGACGAGTTTCCTCGATGAGAAACGAAAACAAGCAGATCCCCAAAGGAGATTTAGCTCGCCCAGTCCCGAACACGTCGCAGACAGGTTCTCTCGTTTGACAGAGCGTTGAAGGACCCAACGGAACCAATCACGTCAGATCTGCGTACGCGGAAGCGTGCGTGCGATCAGAAAAATGTTTGATCATCTTTCGGGAAACGAAGCGATCCTTTCGAGACACCCCGTGACGACACGAAGCTTCCCCGTGTTCATAAACCGCAGCCTGCTACTTGTCAGCACCGCGCGAGGATTTGATCAACGCCGGTGTCCCATCCGACACTGATAGAGCTAATCCAAGCGGCGTTAGCTTACAAACAGCAGACATGGTTTGCGGACAAGTAGGAAGCTTCAGTTACGACCTACGTGTGCGAGCTTCAAAGAGAAGCCTGCGGAATGATAGCTCTGTTCAGCACGTGCCACGTCTACGAGACAGAAGGTAGATAACGCTCCCCTGTTTTGCTCTATGGACATTCGATCGTGCAATATTCAATGGATTATCGAACCTCCCTCCTGGACAATACTTATTGTTCTTAAATTCAATGTTTAAACACTTGGACCCGCTGCACGTGTAGCGTACACTGTCAAAATTCAAGTATCAGCTGTTTCCGGAATTTTTTAAAAGTCGTTTTTGCAGTCAAAATGTCGGAAAAAATTCGCGGTCGTGTATGCTATACGGTAGAATGTGTTCGTGAATTTTTTCGTAACTTCTTGACGAACAGAAGGGAAGAAATAATTCATTAACCCTTAGCACTCGAGTGGTGACTCAGAGTCGCCACTAAAAATTGCTGTACCATTATTCAAAATATTGTTCAGATTATTAAATATGTTGGCGTCGAATCAGTAGTACTACTACTGAAATTGATCTAGTATTAGATCAATTTTATATTTATACAAAGAAAAAGATAAATATAGAATGAAATTATTTTTCGAGTTAAAGTGGCTCCGAGTGCAAAGGGTTAAATTGTGCACACCCTGTAAGTTAGCGAAACTTGCCATAGAGGGTTGTTTTTGGAAACCTAATCGAATGGTATTTTTGTTTTCCATTTTGGATCCCGGGTTTTCGTGAAACGTAACAAACGCTTTTCTATTGATAGACATCCGGTGAATTTTGCAGAGTAGTGTATATAATAAACTGTTCCGGAGTAGAAACGCGAGAGCATGATTGAACGGAGTCCATTGAAACATTGACGGATCTTCGATCATCGGAGCCGAAAACAACGCTTCGTTCGATCCGGCGAGGCTCGTTATGGCTAAATAAATAACGTGTACGCGCCTGGTGCGCGGCAACAAGCTGGCGCCAAAAAGCGGATCGATAACATCGGTGTTAGCTAGCGAGCTACAGGTATTCCGTGACCGCAATTTCGGGCGCACGCAGCTTCTCGCGACGCGAGAAACAGTGGAACTGCTGATTGTAATTGCACGCGCGATCAGCCGCGCAACGCTCGTATAAATAGTAAAAGAGAGAAAGAGAGAAAGAGAAATAGAGGCACGTATATACTACACACCGGAGCCGATCGAGGATTCGGGTATCGCGCTCGCATCGACAATCACGTCGATCCGATCTCTAACCATTCACAAAAAACAAGTCAATCTACTAAACAAACTCGACTTCTCTTCACGCTAGATGGAACATATTATAAATTCAATCGTTACTGTTAAAAGTCGATCAACAATCAGTAAAGAAAGTTTAAAAAACAATTAATTCAAATTTTTAAGACATTTTTTAAGAAAAATAGTGATATCTAAAATCTGTTTTCTCAAAATACACAACTTTGCCATTTAATCCATTCCTCTAGCTCTGATCATTTCCAATAAAATATGTTTTCCACTACCAACTTCGAGGGATGTTTTCACCCCTTCGGTGTGGACGACGGCCGAACAAACAAAAACACGTGTCGAATATTTTTGTAACAACTACCTCTCACAAAAGTCTCATTGAAACGGCTTGCGTGGGTTGAGTACAACTGAAAGGGGCCTAAACTAATTAATTCTCTACTTAATCTAGATATTAGCTCTACACATAGACACAAAGATGTAGTCTACGCATTATACGGTGTATTTGCAATTCTGTACTTGTAAAACTAAATAACCCTACAATGGCTTGAGGTGCTTAGATTAAATTAATACTCTGAGGACTACGTAAATGTAGCCATACAAAAATTATAAATTTTCTTTTCTCTTCTACGACATAGACGACGAAGACGTTTTAATCGCTGTAACTGTAAAGAAAATGGTACGGCAAGGGGTTAAGGACGCGTGTACTCGACTGACATTTAAATTGAATTTTCTTGAAAACGAAGTCTCTCGCGGAATTTCGTTATCGTCGACTTTCGTCTTATTTCGAGAAACACCCGGTAAAATAGTGTAATTGATCGAAGGTTATTGCTGAAATAAATGCTGGTCCCAAAACATTTCTGTTTGAGAGGAATCAGACCACAGCCGGTCTCGTAAAGGGGTTGATGTTCGTCGCAGAGGATGACGTCTTGATCGTTTCATGAAGTACACGTGTTGGAGCGCGGAGTGAGATTACCGGCGAGTATTTTACGATCGGATGATCCTCGGAGGGATGATCGCAATGGGATTTGATAACGGGACCGCGTACCCGAAGGTTCGATCGGCGTGGTGTGTCAATATATCCAGGCGTGTTGTTGACTTCCATCGAGAAGCGGCGGTTTCCTTACAGGGTGCTGGACGCCAGATTGGTGTCCTCGTGTTTGAG
The DNA here is from genome assembly GCA_028455805.1 of Lasioglossum figueresi. NCBI lineage: Eukaryota > Metazoa > Arthropoda > Insecta > Hymenoptera > Halictidae > Lasioglossum > Lasioglossum figueresi. The sequence goes on from CM052194.1 coordinate 16,733,623, forward strand.
CTGGCCGTCGAGAGCTAACCCCCACTTATTTTTGTTGTTGGCGAGAAGCGGTGTCAGAGAGAACACTTTGCTCAGCGTGAAACCTGGCCCCACCGGGCACCCCTCCCTGACAAACAATGTAGTAGAAGGGTGAAGGTAAACGTGCCCACGGGCCCTCGGATCCGGATCACGGAGCTCCGGGATTTTTTCGACCGGTTTCCTCCGATCACCGGTTACACACGATTCGTGGATTGCTTTCAGCGTTACAATTTCTTTCCGACTCTCGGCACCCCGCCATTCCTCTCAAAACCACCGGCATTCAAGAACGGGTTGCTGACATTGTCGTCGTACACCGATTTCTACGAACGCAACCCCGCCCGCTCGCCTATTCTCTTCCCCGGCTTCAGGATGTTTCCAACGGCTAACCCGTCTCGTCTCGCCGCGGCAAACTCGATGCGCGATAATTGCATTTGAAATTTAAATTTTCTTTACGCGGTTCGGCTTGTTCTCAGGGGGTCGCGAGCAGGCTCTGCCAATGTAAACTAGTCGGAAATCGTGTGTTTCTTTTCTTTTTGCGTGGCAGTGTCCACGCGGAGGTCCAGCGGATCTCCACCGCTGAGGTATGCTGTTTGTTGGGTTGACAAGAAAGTAATTTCGGTATTCTAAGGTGAAATAACAACTCGAATTTTGGGAAAATTTTCAAGTTTTATAAGCGCGGAATTATGAAGCTGCCAGAAAGATGGGAAAAATTAAAGTTCATTGCTTGGACAGAAAAATTGGCTTTCATTTCTTCTTAAAATACCGAAATTACTTTCTTGCCAACCCAACATTTCTCATATTGCGATACAATGTAGTTTCTTGAAAGCCGATACACCGCTTGTATCGGTGTAATAAAAATTTTTAATATTAAATAGAAATTTCAAAACTGTTGTGACGCGGATATGAATACGGATGCGGCAGAAAGCATAGATGACTGGTCTGATAACTAGTTTGTGTGTGGTGTATATGTATTTTATACTGTTATTTTAACAAAAATATAAAACAAAAGAATAAACATAAAATATTAAGGACAAATATTACTTTGCACTGGGGGTCCATGAGCACGCCACGTGGATACTTTCGTTTCAGAAGTTCACGTGGATACTTTCGTTTCAGAAGTTCACGTGGACACTGCCGGGTTAACGGACATCGTCGCGCAAATTCCCGGGTTACATCGACTTCTTTTCTGTTTCGCCAACTGCGTCTAAAGCACCATCGAAATTTCGGCGAGCTCCGAAATAGACGGTTCTGCGACTTCGAATCTCGATCACGTCGGCCTCGAAACTGAGACCGACTTAGACCCACGGATAATAAGCTACGTGACAACCGAACGGTGACGACCGTAACGTACACCCACGCGCGCGTGACTCTGCGTGTATGTACACGAAACTTCAGCTTGTGCGTCACACTGCAATACAGGCTATGATATATATATATATGTATGTATATACCAGGGAATGGGAGAAACAATGAATGACACCGGAGAGAGAGAGAGAGAATGGTGGATGGAAGAGTCCGGGGTCGGGTATTCTTTCGATCAGCATATCAATCGTGGAAAGACACAGACGTGGAGATAATAGAAAAACAAAGTAAACCGGGGGTGGAGGGAGGGGGGCTGAGTGTATGTGTGTGTATCGGTAGGACGTGGGACAGGATGGACGTGACCTTTATACAGGAAGAAAAAAGAAAGGCAGAGACCACCACCGATATTGGAGTTTCATATCCATAAAAGTCCCCAGCAAAAAAACCATCAAGAAAAATACTGGCATTCCATTTTGGAACCGCGTTCCCATACAATATCGCAGTTCGTTTCAGCGATGGTCGTCAACGAAGACTGCAAACGGGCTTGCACGGTTCACGCGCGATCTCTCTCGTAAAACGTAATGGAGAAGTCTGGTGCGGGTTGCAAAACACGCGTAGAACTGTTCCAGTTTTATCGATTCTAGAGAAAATTGCCTGTTAAAGCTGACGGATTAACGAATCAGAGAAGATAGAAGAATAGGAAGTTCGAATACAGCGAAGTTTCTAGAGATCTTGAAGCTGAAGGCTTTAAAGATCGATCCTGGAGGATCCAGACGATTCTGCAGGTCTGGCAGCCCGTTTCCAGTCTTCGGTTCCCGCTTGCCAAAGAAAAAGAGACCACGATGGCCAATGGTTGAGCACTCACATTGTGCTAGATGCGAGATTGGTGTCCTCGTGTTTAAGCTGACCGTCTAGAGCAAGACCTCGCTTGTCTTTGTTGTCAGCGAGGGTCGGCCTTAGAGAAAAGACCTTGCTCAGGGTGAATCCTGGCGCTACCCCTATTCTGCCAGTGCAATCATCTTATTTTCCGTAATCGTGGTGTCGCAATATCCTTCGCTTGCGGCGAATTCATCGGAATTTCTATATCATGTGGGTATGGCATAGCGCGCGGCGCGGCGGTCATGCTAATCTCGTTTCTTGAAGCGCAGAGACCGGTTACGCAATCGTCGTGTTACGAGCTGCTACTGTCGGGGGTTACGATGCAGATACCCGGCACGGTCCGGGAGTGAAATTTATTAGGGCACCGCGGCGATTTACGTCTTACCGCGGTCGGCGTCGATAGATCTCTGGCCGGTGCCTGGTCACGGTGTGGGAGGGTATCGATCAATCGTAAATTCTCCAGACAGAAGATGTGCGAGAACCTCTCTGTCCTGGACTCGCAATTTCAAGGAGGCTCTCTCGAGTTTTCCACGCTCCTGCACGGACCAATAACACGTCTGTGCTACATTTAGTTTCTCCAAGACTACGCAGATTTTCTGAACGAAGCACACAGCGATTGTTATGACGCTCGGAGAACGAACCTGTTAGTAAATCAAACTCGACTCGCTGGCACTCCCAGCTACCAGAAGAAAAACAGGAAACTTGAAGGCGAAACGATAGCGCAGTTAGGACCCACTTACGATTTTCAACGTTTCTATTTTTGGTACGATCTTCGAAGGAATTTAATTGCTGGTTTTACTATAAATTCTAGGTCGGCCGACGCAAGGCCAGACTTAAATCCAATCAAAAAATTCGAAATAGTTGACGTCTAACAGGATCTTCCATTTTTGAGTGGACCGCTTACAATTCTCAACGTTTCTCGTATTTTTAGAAAGATCGTCGATGGAATTTAATTACTTGTGTATTTATTATAAATTCTAGCCGAGCCAACGCAAGGCCGAACAAGTAGTCTTCGAGAAATTAAAAATAGCACACGCGCGCTAACATTTCGTCCATGAGTGTGTCGACGTTTAACAGGATCCTCCATTTCTGGATGGACCGTGATCAGGCACGCCGCACTTGTCTTTCTCTCTCGGCCGCGGAAACAAGGGGTGGTCGGCGTGACCGCGATCACGGCGGGGAATTGAACTTCGTCGCGAACATCTGTATTTCGTTGTAGCTGCAATGGGAAACAGATCCGTTCGATCCGCTCGCCGTGCCGACGGCTAGTGTGAACGTTCTTGAAGAAACCAGAAAAAGATCCTGGTCCAGCAAATGTATAAAGAATTCTCCGGCGAACGTTCGCGACGAACGTGCTTCCCATTGTCGACCGCGGGCTCTGAAAGAATGATGACTTGAATGATACTCACTCGCTCTCCGCCTCGGCGACCGTGCACTTGTACTGTGCCGTGGAGAACAGACAGATGTCCGCGAACTGCCTCACGGACACTTTGATCTTTTTCACAGTCCGGTTGCTATTGTTCGCTATGTGCACGTTCACGGCGATGTTCTCGCCGTGGTGGTACAGCTCCTTGTCCAGGGACGCCTCCAGGTGTAGCTTGTTCGGCGACATCACGAACTCTTTGCTAACTTCGACGGAGGGCTGCTCGCCCTGCTTCGAGGGCGCGTACATGATCTTTCGTATCGCCAGCCTGACCAAATCTCTGCAACCGATGGATCCAGGACCGTGAAACCCGCGGTGAAACTATACATACAGTCAGTAAAAACCAGGGACTTCTACCGGAATGTAAGACACCGGTTGTTTTCGGTTGTACCTGCGAAACCCTTACAGGGTTTCCCTATTCCCTTGAGGGATGTTTAATTGTGTTCAAATTAAATGGACGCCCTGTATCCTGGAATAGGGTGCAGAAAGAAACAGTTGCATCTCAGTACCCGTTCCGAGACACCCTGTATACCCCGCGGTGCCTCGTTCGAGCAGCGTTGCCAGCACCCTCTCCACCATCAGATTCCTCCAACGTCATTTAATTCTACATAGATACCCGGCTTACTGTTTTCGCCCAAAATACTGTACAAACTCATGACTCCATTCTTGATTCATCCTCAGACTCTGCTTTGCCTGACCAAGTCATCTTCAAAACTCTGACCTTATCATTCTAGCTAGCCCTTATCATTCTAGCTAGCCGTTACAATTCTTAAACCCCCACCCTTGTAGTTAGGTTCTCTGTTCCCCCAAGTACATACATATTTCGTTCGACTGTCTTCGACTACTGCATATTCCGCTAACTTACAATACATTGTCAACGCGTTCTCTACTAAGTTCCGTTGTATCTTACAAAGAAAATACTAATTGAAGGAATACAACAAATACGTGAGCTCACATTAACCCTACTACGGAGTGAATCGAGTCACGTTCAGTGGTAGAGGAAGCATTTCAAAGGGAATACAGTACGCCTGGCAACGCTGCACTCGAATGAGCGTTAACGGCGCTGCGGTCGATGCGAAGAGGCGCAACAATGTCGTACAATAACGGAAGGAGCTTGCGAGGTCGCGGAATCGCTCTAATCGAGGCTCGTACCGTTTGTGCGGTTTCTCGTCCTGCGTCTCTCCCACGAACGCTTTGAATTCGTAGTCGACGCCGCAGGGTTTGCCGGTGTCCCCGGGCGCTGGTTGCAGGGTGACGGACGCGGGACAATGTGGCGGCAGTTCGAAGTAGAATGGATAAGCATTGCTGCCCAGCTTCCTGATCAGCCTCTCCTGGAGTCGTGTCAACTCCCTCTGCTGTGATCCAGGCACCACCGGGTAGATCTGATCCGCGGCGAGGTAGAGATCCTTGCGGAACGACAAACCGAGTACGTCCAGGTCCTCCCTTCCATATTTGAACACGGCGAGAACATGGCCGAAAACCTTGCGATCCTTCACGTAGTCCGGGTCAATCAGCACGACCCCGTCTGGAACGATTGAACAGCGATCGGTCAGCAAAGCTTTAAGTGGCCTAGCTCAGGATTAAACGACCCCCGCCGACGCGCAAATCGAATTTCCCAATCGGAACACCGCCAAAGAGTCTTTCCAGGCGACCACTGATTCCTCGGGTGTCAAGTGGACGCCGCTGAATGGATCGTCTCAATGGGCGAGCCCGTATTCAAGATTAACTCCCGACCGACATACACGGTGGAACGCTTCTTCTTACGTAATGAACCATTCCGAGACGTCTCCGTCTTCGCCAGCGAATTACCAGACGTTTCATACAATTAAGCCCGGTTTTCCGGACTTTTATAGTCCCGTTCACATCTTTTCGAGGATCACTAAGAATTAGCTGGGCCACGTGGCTCTGAATGAGCGGTGGCCCCGTCAGCTTCGCCTCCGCTGCTCTCGTCTCAATTGTTTTCATCAGAAGTAACGTCAAATAGTCACATTTATTGCTCCGTTAACGGGGTGTTCTCCTTCCAAGATTACAAGGGTGGAAGGTGGAGCTTTTCAGTAATCAAAAGCATGCTGGTCGCAGCTTTATTAAAATAGCTACATGCGCAAACATAAAAGTAGGACTCTTGAGGGAGACAGCGGCCTAGATTGATCTTTTATCTAGCGCTTTTGACTACTGAGAAAGCCCATCGTTGCATTATCGTGAAATGAGAAGAAAGAAGAACGCCCTTTCAAGGATTTGTGCTTACCTATTGGATCGACGTGCGTTATGTGATCGACGAAATCCCGTTTGCCGAGGTAGACCGTGATTTTTCCATTCAGACTCGACTTCTTGAAGACGCGAGTAGCTTGCCGCTTGCTGGCACTGTCCACAGTGTCCATCGCGCAGGTCTCGGGGCTGACGATGGCCCCTAACTCATTTGAGTCCTCCGCCTCCGAGCACTCGGACTCCGAACTGTCCCACTGTGCAGAAAAAAAGAAAAAAGAAAAATTCATTCGTCGCTTCTACTCGGACGAAGATCGATCTCGAAGCATCAGCAACGTTCCCGGGAACGTCTCCAACTAGAAAGAAAGTCGAACGAGTGTTTTCGTATCCCTCGACCGATCCCGGAGAAACACACCCATCGAGAAGGAACCGCGCTGCAGTAAAGTTACAGTACATTCTAACTTTCGCAGAGTTTCCGCCAGCGAGTCAGAAGTCGTTGCTGAATTTGTTAACAGCCAAGTGCCGCAGCGCCCTTCGTTCAAACGAACCTACCATTCCCTTAGCCTCCCCAACTCCCATGGCACCACGCTTTCCTTTCACTCGAGTAAACTACCGTATCTAGTTTCCGTTCCCGGCGTTGCTTAACGCTTAACCGACGACGGAGACGAGTTAACTCGTCGTTCGCCATTCTATTTGCTGTTTGACCACTAATTTCCGCGGATTTCCGAACAAAAGAAACCTTGCAATTCAAATTTCTTGCGTATCCTCCGCGACGGGAGAACTTTTTTCACAGTGGACCGTACGAGACTCCATTTGTTTTATACATATAAAGAAAGGAACAGTTAGAATAAAATAGGCCAGCTTTTTTTTATCCGAGTTTGTAATCGAAGAAATACGTTTCGTTAATTCGTGAAATTGGATAACGCTGTCACAAGATATAGACTCCCGACCATAAATCTTTAATCAACAAAATGGTGATCAAAGAATACAAGCTCCCAGCTTGATTTGATTGTTTTATATTTGAATGCAAAATTAAAAATCTATACTTATACTATTTATTTCAAGAATTGTTGGAGAAAAGAGATCGAGTCAAGTTGGAAAAAAATTGGCCCACAAAATACAGGATATTTTGGTCAGATTTGATTTACATGTTCTTTACATTAGAACAAATTAGTAAGTACTAATTTTTTCGTCTCATAATATAGGTAATTTGCATCAGAATTTGAATAAGTGTACGACGACTTATGGACGGGAGTGTACACATGCATACAAAATGGTCGTACGAACACCGGTTGCTAAGTGCTTCTATCGTGTTAAGTTTTAATCGCTGAACGTATGCACTCACGGCTAAATATGTTGTTTCCTTCGGAACATCAGATAAAAGCTGCGACTTTTTCTGTAACACGTCATAGGGGGAGGGGTCAGACCGCTTGGCATTTTACTTGTAATTAATTTTTCTCAGTAATTAGTTTCAGATAGAACATAATCTGCCAGTGGCATTCCTATTGGAGAGAGTGTGTTAATTTCCTCTTGCTATGCTCATGAGAGAAATCGTTTAAAATTCTTCGAGATCATTCTTGGAAAGAAAAATCGCTAGAACTGGCCAAAATCGTGAATACTCCATATTCGATCTTTGTTCGAGTCGTAAAGCCACACGGTCACACTTCTACCGAATCTCGCGTAACACTCGTTAAGATATTCACAGCTCGATGAGATTCGCCTGACTGATACTCGAGGGTATACAGAAATGACCAGCAAAGCCATTAAACCTTATCGCGTACTGACGAAGAGGAAATGATGATGTTCGATGCCTTTTTGATAGGACTGCACACAAGATTAACGCCGAGTCAATGCTCACCGTTTAAACAAAAAACCCAGCAAATAGTCACAAAAGTAGATTAACATTCAATTGGAAAAATTAAATTTGTACCACCCCTCTAGTTCCCGAGATATTCCAACCCCCAACTGGATGGTTGTTTTCACCCCCTCAATATGAACGATGGCCGATAAAAAATAAATATAGGCGCAGTATTTTTCTGAGAAGAACCTTTTACCGAATTTATTTTTCACAAGTTCAACAATACGGGTGCCGCAGTGTATTACGTCTGGTTTTGGAGATTTCCATTCGATCGGACTGCACTGGCATTCTCTTCCAGGCAAGCACGCACCGCTCGCACGCATTGTTAATCGACAAAAGCACAGGCTGCATACCGTACGCGTAATGCACGCCGAAAAGGACGTGCAGCGTCGGTGTTTGAGAGCGTGGCGCACTCGTGTAACGACCCTTTCGGTCGACGCCGTCAAAGCGCGGCCAACGAGAACGCTGGGAAATGGTATCAAAAAGGGGACGTCAATGATACACGTTTCTTTCGCTCCCGTTCCCCGTGAAAGAAAGCTGCACACTGTTCTCTGCGAATGGTGTCTTCGAGGACGCGTTTTCAAGACTTCGACGACTACCACCCCTCGGATCAGAAGCGAAACTTTTTCAAACATATCGCCGTGCGATCATCTCTGTTGTCTCGCTTGTCCCGAAGTGCGCGGCCATCTTTCAGAGAATGTTTGCGTTGCGACTTTCGCTGGAATCGTTTTAACTCTCGCATCGTGCTGAGCCACTTTGTCAAGGATACTTCCCTCGTAAGATGTTCCTAAGTTGACTCGTGAGTTTGCGACATTTTCGTTATTTACTATTTCAGACACGTTCCTAACACTTCACTTGATTCAATGAACTTTTAGAACTAATATTAGCTTGCGTAATAAGGCAGCTCGTGTTCGTCGTGTATGTGGTATTTCGTCTAGTTGTATATTTTGGAAGATAAAAATTCACAATTTCATATTAAGCAATTTTTTCCCACAGCGGTTACATCGAATAATATTAAACATACATTTTTATAAATTTATTGAAATGTTTTCTTTCAAATACGACAGAACCTTCCCTCCAACGTAATACATGATTTTCAATGCAACGCTCAACATGTTTTGCATTATAATTAATACATTTTGTACATTTTTGTACAACTTTGGTTTCAACCATTCTTTCGCGTACCGAATACTTGAGATATGTTTTAACTAGCAAGCTGGATCTAAGTATGCCAAGAGGTTAAGACGATAATTCACCAGAGAGTATAAGAAAGAGCAGAAAGATGAACAGTAAAGAATGTCGATTAAGTAATCCCATTGTATTCGGTGCAATAGTGCGGTGCACGGTTGAATCGGCGGAAAGACGAGCAGCAGACTGCAAATCTTTCAGCACTCGAGGCAAATATAGCCGGAATGAAATGCAATAACATAGTTGAATCCCTAATTCCCTTTCCCATGGTCCTCGAGCTCTCGCGAATTAACATAAACATCCGCGGGCCGGATAGAGCCGCTCTACAAGAGGATTTATCGAGTTTCTGGTCTTCACCTTCGCCATGCTCCTGCCGACGATTTTCTAATTTTCTCGTTGCGTCGCCGAGCGTCGTCGCGATAAATAATCCAATCGCGAAAAGCACGGGCCGAGTAATCGTGTTTTAAAGCGCGTTCCCTTCGCGTCGGGTCGGAGCCGCCCGTGTAATCTGATTATCGGGACCGTCTCACGCGAAACGCTGATTTCACGTTTCGCGAACGTACAATCGCGTCACCTGACGGACATTTTTATTTTTATTGTTCTACCAGCAACCAACAAACGTAGACGCTCGTTAAGGAACACGGTGCGCACGCCGGACACAACACTCTTCGGTTTATTTAACCTTCAATCACTCGCACTCCACTTTCTACTTTACATTACTCCAAAATAAATCAATTTTTATCCAATGAAACGACTACTTTAATGCAAAATAGAGATTTGCCAGCGTGGTCGACACCTTTGTCTATGCTCGAAGCACTCAATTTAACGTTTCTATGCGAGTAATTCAAAGTTAAAAGCAAGCAACCACTTTGCGATCGGGAAGATCGCGGACTCTGCGAGATAGGAAGACGCAGAGAAGATGATCCAAGGGAGAAGCTCGTCGATCCGCGATTGCTGCTGCACTAGCTTTTCAGCATCATAGCGCAACCCCCGCGAGCGTCGACCACAGACTAAACAGGCCTTGACAAATGGATGTCAATTTCAATCGACGCTCGTGTAATTCTTAGCGCGATCTACGGAACGATTCGTGCGCGCTGGAGCGTGTAAGCACGCGGCCAGGTTCCGTGTCGATTCTAGATCGAGATCGCGAGATCGTACGTGGCTGGACCTCGAAAAATCGGTCCTCCGAAAAAATAGAATTTTTTGGAATTCAGAGTAAAATCGGCACAAAATCAATGTCGCAGGAAATTTTTGATCAGATGAACATTTCAACTCGAAATGTAAAGAAAAATTTGCAAGACGATTTTTTATTAAAAACCATCGGTATTTCGTATGAGTCATGAAAATCGCCAAGGTTTACTGCCGCGTTAAATCTCGTAAAAAATGTTCGAAAATCGTAAATATGATCATAAAACAGAAATACAAGAAAATAGAAAACTCGACAATATTCAAGGATATCCATGCTAATGGAATAATAATTCTTGTCCGAATATCATAAATCATGTATAAAGAAATTTCAATAACAATCCCGAGAAATGTTTTGAACCGTGAAGACGAGGCAGGAAGCTTCCTCGAATCGATGTAAAATTTTCCTGCTTTCCATGAAGGAACAAAGATTTTTATATTACTGCCTTAGTTATGCATGACGACTATTACTGCTGTAACTGGTAATGGAAATGTCTCTCACGTTCTGTATGCAAATAATTATGCCCATAGCTTGCTTTGTTCGGTTAAATACATTTTGCCTGGGGTAGTAAAAACACTGAACAGCGTCTCGTTATAATTTATTGTATAACTGGAGTCGACAAAGCACTGTTGTTAAAATTCAACGTGCTTTTTACTGTATATGAACTCGAGGATATATGAATGTAACCATTTTGAACAAAAAGATTTTTTGCCACTGCGAATTTTATAAGATACTATAAAATAATGTGACTGATTAAGAGGATTTAAGTTTTATGTAATTTCTGTCCCTGCAGTTGAATTATAAAATGCTCATTTTACATATAAGAATTTTATGCAATAATTAAAAGTACATTTTTATAAAATTCGTATCCCTGCAGTTGACTTTTGAAATGTTTATTTTGCATAAAAGAATTAAAAGTACATTTTTATATCATTTCTTTCTCTGCAGTCGACTTCTGAAATATTTATTTTGCATAAAAGAAATCAAAGAATTCAAGAGTACTTTTTGTATAACAATTTTATGTAAAAATTAAAAGTGTAGCAGCTAGACAACGAGGAAAAAGACAACGACCTTTCCCCATCATCGAGGCAGCCATAAATCTAAACATCACCTCCGGTCAGCGAGCGAAAAAAGCCATCGATACAAACAAGGAGAAATATGTAGATCGAGTCTTCCTCCTTGTCACCAAGTCAGCTGTAGCCCAAAAATAAACAGGCCTCGCCACTCCCCGCTACACCGCGAGCGGATATATAATGTCACGCGTCCGTCACCAACAAAGACAGTGTACCGATTACGAATCACGTGTCACAACTAATAGTGTACTTGTTTTATTATACGACGAAATAAAAGTTCTTGCTCAACATCATCTCCGATCTCTTCCACAGAAGTATATTTTTATACATATAATTTCTGTCCCCGCAGTTGATTTCTGAAATGTTCATTTCGCATACTCGCGAAGTCTCGGAAGATGCCAAGCACGCGCTCAAAGTGTCAAATAATTGAATCTCGAAAAGTGATTTAAAGTTCGACTGAATATCGCAAAACTTCAAAATCCCGGGATGAATTTCGCGGATCGATCGATTCAAAAATGTCGGTCTATGACTATCGTGAGCCGACAAGTTGACATTTACTAACCAGAAAAGTTTCTGATAGCAGCGACCGCCTCTCTCGCAGGCTGGTTTCTAACTCGAACAATTTCCTTCAGCCGCGAACAGATTCCTTCGAAGATCCAACCTCTGGCCGCGTAAAATATTGTGCAAGACGTTCCGCGAAAGGCTTGGATGAATGTTGCTTCGACGTTCTCGCGTAATACAATAGTCCGCGGCAGAAATTAAATCGGGACGGAAGCACTGCGGGAAACCCGATAAAATTGATAAGCAGTCGATTTCACTCGATTACGAACTTGGAAGAAGAATCCGTTTTTCCCGGGGCTTGGTGTTCTCGCTCTTCCTGCAGGTTCGTTTTTCCCGGATTCACAGTTCTTCGTGAAACTCCAGGTTTTCCAGACGAAAGAGAAACGCGAACGAAATCCGTGAAGAGGCGTGAAACCAACAGGGAAGTTGCCGAAGAACGAGGAACACGACGGTGTCGGGGAAGTTTGAACGAGCGACAATAAATTGGCTATTCTTGGTGGCGATTTCCGAGTAACATGCAGGTTCGCCGCGGCTTCGGAAATAGATTCTCGGTTTCAAAAACATATCGACACGGAGAGCCGGGCACTGCGTCAACTTTTCTGGTCAATCGACGATCTATTTTACAGGGCGATTCGGCTCAGTGGGCCACCGAAATTGTAAACTATTTAAAATTGTATAGTTTTAAAGGGGTAGACTGACTCGTTTCCAGGACGGAATTTTTCAGCAGTCAAAAGCACTAGATAAAAGATCAGTCTAAGCAGCCAGTGGCCTTCAAAAGTTCTATTTTTCCGTTTACGAGGTGTAATTTTGCATTATTCGGCATGCAGCTGTCACAGCTTTATAAAAATACCTACATACGCAGCTTTATGCTTCCGATAAAGGAAATTACGCCTCGTAAACGTAAAAATAGGAGATATAAAAATCACCTTGAGGTTCTTTATTACAAAAGGTAAGGCATTAAAAATCGTCTATAATTCTCTATCTCGGTAACCATTAATTTTTCACCCTTCAACGCGAGATTAAAATTCACCCCTCGCAGTAAAGAAACTCGAGGCGACCTCCAAATCTCGATAAAAAAGTGAAACAGAGGAAAACTAATTGTTACATTGTACGCTACCCTTGATACCATACAACTTTCGTTTCAACCATTTTGTCGTATACCGTTCAGGTGGTACATTTAACTGAATAAGCCTGTAGCCGGTTGTTATTTTCGTAAGGAAACACAAGAGAAAGCCATTCTTTCGTTTTAACAGAAATACGTAGGCGTGACAGCCGGTTTCACGCACTAGCAACAAGAACACGGTAGCTAACCATAACTAATTATGCATACCTGACGCGATCGCGTCGCTGTGCAGACCCGATTCGCATAAATCATGGGAATTCGCTTACCGGGGCATCATTTTCGCAGTACATGGTTGCACGGGTTCGTACTAATTACGTAATGGCTATAATTTCATATCCGTAAGCGAGGTCTGGGTTAGGTGAACAGGCGGCCCTCCCGTGTCGCCGGAGTAATCAAGTTTGACTCGGCTCACGTGGGAAAACGCGTAGAAAGAGAAAACTCTATTTCCATCCCCGTGAAACTTTTCGATTACCAATTACTGACCTCGTCCGGACGTTCTGTCGTAGGCGAATATATCCTCTTCTTTACACATTAATTGTCATCTACAACTTACACGACCTTTCCCTTTGTCTCATCATTCCATGGTAGCCACGGTTAGATTTATACAAATCCTATCCATAATTTTTTAGTGGAAAATTCGGAAAAAATTCATAGTCGTGTGTTCTATACGTGATCATACATGATCATACATGATCATACATGACATACGTGTTCCTGAATTTTTTTGTAATTTTCCATGAAGCAGAACAGCCGAAATATATTCTCTAACATTCTCTAGGAAGCTGAAATTTTTTAGTAGCAATTTCGGAAAAAATTGGTACTCGTGTGAGCCATCGAATAGAATGTTCATAAATTTTTTCGGAATTTTTCATGAAGCAGAACGGAAGAAATAATTCATTAAACCGTGCTCACCCCGAACTACCCTTGTGGTGGAGATACCTTGAAACTTGCGACGGAGAATTTTCTTCGGGGGCACGTCCGACCCCTTTACCTGGCTTTACCACATTTCGGCAATAGTTTAATAAAACAAACAATTGAAAACAAAAAAGTTTTCTTTCTGTTATCCGTTTCTCTTTAGAAATGAAGTACGATTTCTGCCCCGAAGTTTCCCCATATAACATTGTTGTTACGTGGCGAAATTGTTGCGATTACCGGCGGGCAGGAATCCGAGTTTCAATCCGAGTTTTCCCGCGTTAATACGATATCAACTGCAATTGTTTCGCGATGAAACGAGACACGGGTACGCGGAAAGAGACAAGGGAGAGAAAAGGGAGTAGAGGCAGGTCGCATAACTTTAATTCGCGGTGATCGCAGAGATGAATTGTTCGGGGCGCGCGCGTGTGCTCGCCGGCCATTCAATTACGTTTCAAGGGGCAAGAAAATTGCCGTGTTAACGGTGCAATTTTCCCTCCTGAAAGAGACACGTTTTCCAGTGCTTTGATGCGGCGGAGTTTATGCGATGGTTACGACGACACTTTGTACACGCGCATGCGGAACGAGGGTGCCGAGAGAAGTAATGGACGTCCCACTATACTAAATTGCAGAATTTATTAGTTATTATCAGGAACATGCGCGTACTCGTCACAGTTCGGCCGTGCCGTGCACGGTGCACAAAGCGTAAAACGACGACTGGAGATCGCTTAAATTGCTCGGTAAACGTGCAACCGTGCAAGCACGACGCCAGAACACAAATTTCGCTCCCTGATTCGGACACGATGGGCTTTAATTTATTATTATTTTTATTGAACGAATACATTATTTTAAAAACTTGACGAATCTTAGAATTTTAATCGATCCTTCTTCGGACTTATTTTTAAAGACGCGAGCTTGAAGAGAATGCAATTTTATTCAACAAATACATTATTTTAAAATTGGATAAAAAAGGTTTGATAAATCTTGGAATTTTAATCAATCCTTATGCGGACTTTTGAAGACACGAGCTTTAAGAGAATGCGAAACTACCCTGGAAGACCCCCTTAAGGGATGAGTTAATTCCCCGAAGTAAGGAGCGAGCTCTGTAATAAGTTTCGTCGGATCCGATTTGATACATGTCGAAGAAGCTCTCCCGAAGGCGCTGAAAAGAGTCCTGGATCTGAAAGGCTTTCCAGCGAGGGGCGTTGTATCGTATTTAATATTCCAGCCATCTCGATTTCCCCGATACCTTTTCACCCGTGTGACTTTGCGGCTGACAGCAGCATTCAATTTCTGTTCTGTCCCGCTGAGCGTGAACGATCAAAAACGCAGAACCGCACCGAAAAATCGTTAATACGCGTCGGGACCGTTGACCAATTTATACAACCACCACGCGCGAGACAATTGAATAAACATTAAATGTATATCCCACTGAATTTTAATGTCGCGATCTCATATTCGCCGCGCCGGGATTCGGAGAGATATTTTACTCGCGATAACGTACACGCGTAAAAAGAACGGAGACAAAGGCCAGCGCCATTTATTATCTAGTCGTCGACGCGCCACGCCGAAATTTATCTCCAAGAAATGAATAACTTCGGTGGCGTGCACGATTTCACCGCAAAACGCTTGGAACATGTTTCGCGAAGGATCTAGTTCAACTCGCGAGAGGATACTCTGGTCCGAAAGCTCTCAAATCATTTTTGAAAGTTGTGACGATTTGAAGTTTCTTGAAAACTTTGCAAGTGACGGTAAAGTACACCAGAGCCGTCAATTTTAGACAATTTATGAAATAAGAAGTGTTATTAAATTACAACTGAAAAGTTGTAGACATTCAAGTATAGATGAAAGCACAGCCAAAAGTCCAATACTGAAATGTTTCGTAATTTTATAGTAAAAATAATCCGAAGTGATTTCAAAAGTTCGCGATCAAGCACATTACATTTTGATTCCACGATTAAATTGTGGCAATGAGCTTGCAAATAAGGGTGAAGTGATCAATGCTGCGGGCTTAATCGTTCAATTTGGACTTCGCGTCTACAGTTAATCCACGCAGACCGTAAATGTTATTTCCACGGTAACACATGATTATTCTATCGTTGCGGAGGTAATCTCGGATCTATAACTCGCGAGCAAGCGTTGCGCCGACGGATCGATAACGCGTGTTGATCGATCTACGGTAATTAAATACTCTGTCGCGTTCCCCATAAACATCTGCGTACTCACTCTCTCCGCGAAACTGCTTTAACCTATATCGCGGTACGACAAACCTCATTATTTCTGCTGAACTTTGACCAACTTTCGTGTCCGTCAATATTTAGGTATACAATTCCCAGCGGGGTCTACGCGGACGCAATTGTTTGCCCTAAAGATTAACGTGCAAAAACGACCTTTTTCGACAAAAATGAGGAACAACTTTAAAGCTGGCAATACACCTTTAAAAAAATCGTACATCCGGTTTTAAAAACTCGTTGTAAAGGGGGAAACTTCAATGAACAAATTGATGGTAGATTCGGTAATGAGAAAAAATTTTTGATGTTTTCACAGACAATTCACATTGTAACATTTTCGATCAGAAACGTGCCCTCGGTTTTTCAACTGCTGCATCATGTAAAAATATCCTAGAAAAAAATGAAAACTTTAAAGCGAGTTCAATTATGGCAGAAATTATGGCAGGTTTAATATTGACGATTTCTCGAGAATCGGATATTTTGAAATACTTTTTGGATCCACGTTGACTCGCTTCAAGATTCCACTTATGATAAATACCGTCGTCGGCAATGAATCACGCGATATCTAGTAACGAGGAGAGCTATCGATTTCCCAACGGCTTCGGGATATCCAGTTTTTTGGTGCGCCGACTATCTGGCAAATAGCTTTGCCGCACAAAAAATTCCAATCATTGTGCAAACAGAACGAAATCCGACGGCGCGCAAATAGATCCCAATCGACCTAAAGAAGCACGTGCAGAACGCTGCACCGTATATTTTTATTGTAATCCCAGATATTTCATTGACGATCGAATCACGTGTATATTGTGCGTAGAACATTTTTAAAACACCTCTTTGTATTTCAAATAAATGTTTCTACTATTGGATTTGATGACAGAGACAATATATAATTTATTTCCAAAACCTTTGCATTCTATAATATGCATTCGATTGTCTATTTAAAAGCAAATTTCTTCCTGTTGATTTTATCGAGCGTGCTGTACCTCCGCGGTAGTTCCGAGCGAACTGAACGATAGTTCCTAATTAATTAATTAATAACCGCCGATCATACAGGGTTCTGATCTTCTGGATTTATTCCAGGCCAGCACCCGTTAATCTTCCTCGAATATTGGATAACCTAAGGTTCGCCTGAGGGCTCATTTCCGCGGTCCACTCCAAATGGTTTATCGTTACATCAATTACGCGTTATAAGCTCCCCTGTGTTGAAGTCCACGTGCTGCTGGCTTTCCGGATAGATCTCTGGCATTCATAATATAAGAGCGATCCCGTGGGTCTTATAGAGAGGATTCCCTCGCGTAGCAAATTCCACGATGAATATCCCAAAACGCACACGTACAAAATACGTGCATAACCTTGAACAACTATATCGTGTAAATTGTCTCGAGAAGGGTTACGATCGTAGGAGTTCAGAACCTTTTGTAGATGTTTTGTAAATTTGAAGAAAGTGGAATTAAATAAAATCTTATTTTCAGTGGTAGTAGCCTTCGTAGATTCGGAATAAATAAAGATCGTACCAAATTCTATCGAAATGTACATTCCATAAACGCATAAAGATCCACAGTTTAGTAATTCCACAATAATCCCTAATCGTGAAAAAAAGTGTCATTTCGCGTATCAGTGCGATAGTTTATCATCGGACGCACTCTAATTCATCGGCACGGCTTGATCTCGCGCAGCAAGATAACGTAACGCGAGCAACCGATGAAAACGAGTTTCCGAGGGATCGTTCCTGCCATTCAATTGTTCGGGGAGGGTGTGTGCGCCGGGAATCAGTTTGTACGGCTGGAGATATTCACAAACAAATATTGCTTTAATTTCCGGAATGAGTAATACACGCTCGCGACGGCGGTTCAACGTTCCTCGTTTTAATAAACGTGCAATTGAATCATTTACGAGGAACGTGACCGGCACAAAAAGGAAACGACGCGATAGTGCACGGCTCGCGTGCAAATGAATTATTAATTCTGTTAATTACACCTCCGGAGTATGTGTGCACATATCTAGTCCGATTCCGCGGATAAAGCGTTTCCGATCCGCCCCGTGTGTGAAGAGTGTTCACGGAGTGTAGCGTTCGTTTCAGTTGAACAAGTTCCTATATTATTTGTCCCAGAAAGAGCTGTCGAGCGAGCGAACGACTTTTTGATTCCAGTTTCCGCGAACTGGTCCACGAGTGCTTCTACACGCGTCAACAACGTCGCCGCTGATCGCAATAAGTAAAATTGGCAAGCAATTAACGGAACGCCAGCCGAGTGCGATTCAATTGCCCGTGTGCCAAGCGTTTAATCCGATTCCCGTGAAATTCAAGCCCCCTATAGAACGTCATCTCGCCGCAATTTCGGCCGACTTGTGTCGCCGAAGGAGCCGCCCTGGTTTTCAGATCATTGGGACACCCTCGCACCAGCGCGACAGCATGAGAATGCGAACGCTGCGCTGGTTGCGTGCATTGTAGCCACCGCCACCGCGATGCAGGTCACAGTTTACAAGTTCCACGGTCTACAACTCCAAGTTGAAAACTCCGACTGACAATCGAGTGTTTTTCCTGGCCGCGGAAGCGCAAGGACAAAAAGTTGGCCCCGTTAGAAATTTGTTCGCAGGCCCTGATAACCCAGAAACGGATCGACGCGTCGCGCACTAGGTGCAAGGTTGCAGGCTATCGCGCGATCGATCCGATGGCGAACCGTACAGAGCGTGCAACACACAGCTGAAACTGTTGCAGGGATTCCCGTGGATTATTCCATTAGGTCGTGGCGTCGTTCCATCGGACAACGAAGCTCTCCGCTTTTGGAAAGCGACCCTTTCATCATTCGCTGACGTTGTCTCTTCCGACCAGCAAAAGTGCCTAATCGGGCTCCTCTGCCCCTGTGCCATCCCGTCCACTTTCCAGCAACGTTGGATCGAAGAATCTTTTGTTCTCGCTGCTAGATCGTTGCCGGCTCCGATGATGCAACCACGAAAAATCGTTTGGTACGATCGGCGTACTCCCACATGTGATGCACGACACGTGATTTCCTTGTGACGCACACCGGAGCTACATACACGGTCGTTATATTCATAGCGGGAATACTTCCAGGAATCTTAACGGCGGATTTGAACGTTGAACACGCCGCGGCTGGAATACCGACTCGTTACATGGGGTTATTTTCGGTCGACCATTAAAATTTTCACCCGAGAGCAAGCTCTCGAGGCTCGCGCGCCGCTCGTTCCTGCGGACGTACCAGCATGAATTTTTCAGGGCGTCGACATCCTCGATGTCGTCATCAAAGGACATCGCTCGTTGCAATCCGTCCGATCGGTTCTGTCTCTTCCGCGTGCGTTCTCCGTCGCGAATCGAGGACGAAGCTCGAACCCGATCGACCTGAACAACCAGTTCTCGTACGATATTCAATCTTTTCCAGGCTGCTCCCGGTTAATAGAGCACAGGCACTCGCACATAACAATAGATCTCCGAAGACCAATTAGCCGAAAATTTCCCAATTACACGAGATTAGAGAAACGGTGATCCGCGCCGTTGACTTGCTCACGTGCCAGTTAATTAAGAAATCTAATTGGTTGACAATGGTACTACAGGATTAGAAAAGAATTTAATTTAAAAGTATTTCTGACGAAACATTAGAAAATTTTGAGGATCCTGTTGTACTATTTTCAGCTAATTAGATTTGTTAATGTAGTTAATCTCGTGGCGTATGATGGAACAATTTTTAGAAGAGAGATCAAAAGAATTTGTCGTCTGTTTTAGATCGCGCCGTGTTCGTCATAAAAGCGCAATCTAATAACGACAGTTCCGTATCTGAAATCTATAAAAGATTAATGGAATCGAGGCTCGCGCAACGTCGAGTTTTCGAGAATCGTGTACGCGGCACACGTGCGAGATCGGTACTTTATTTATGAGCATATTGTTTCTGCGGAAACCTCGGATACAGTGTCTGGACGTCACGGCAGCCGGATACTCGTGGGAACGATTTTTACAGAGAGACAGGCGGGTACGAGATATCCGCGATTCCTTGCGAACAAATTTCTGTGCCACGATCACGAACGATCCGGACGTGCGCGCCACCGGTGCTTATGTTCGTCAGTCATCGAATACCTAGTAATTCAAGGCCGGCCGGTTCGCACAGCCAGAGGTCCTTGATCGGTTTTGCAATGACCAACCAACGTATCCGCGAAAGCGAATTTCTGCTTTCCGCCGGATGCTCTTTTCCCGTTTATCCGGAAATAATCGAAAAATATTGACCCACCGGCTATAAGCGCTAGCTATGCCGCTATGATTACGTCGATTAGGCGTTTAAGCACCGTGGGGACACATTGTATCCGTTACCGAGGTGCGGATTGTGGAACCTGCCGATTAAAGTGGCTGCGTTTATGCAAACTGGTAATTTCGGATATCAATTTAGAATCGAGAAAATTCAGAGCGAATTTCCTGTAATAGAGGCCTCGCTCTAATTATGTGTGCAGCGATATAATTGATTACAATCTTTACTTGCAACGAATGTTTTTAACTCTTTGACTACCGCGTCAGTCGTATAAAAGTGACATAATGTTTTCTGTCTTCCTATCCGCACCGTAATAGTGTTATGCTTGATTACAATTTTACTGACGTGTAATAACTAGACTGCAGATCTTTATGCATTTGTATGAAAATTGAGAATATGAAATTCAATATTGTTGAAAAAATTTGAAACTGAAGATGTCAATATATGATTACTCCTCTATGAAAATCATTGAGGGAAGAAATAACATTCGATTTCGTTTCTATTCCTTGCGATCGATGCAGACAATTTTTATTTTGCATGAAGATTCACAATCTAGTAATAAGTGACATATTTCAATGCTACCTGTCTTCTTATAATCACCATAGTATGTATAGTACTATACTTCGTTACAATCTTAATTCACTTTTGCAGGGGATGTATAACGTTGCGTGTGTAACGATAATGAAAAACTCAGTCTTTAATACAAGCTATTTCAAATTCTCTTCATTTATCTCTTGCTTTAAATTACTCATTGTTTGTAAGAGCAAATGTGCTATTTTGTATCCCGTACGGATAGCACAGAATAAGTCATTTTGTGAAATTTTTCTGGGCGCAGGTGTGATGGTGGACGGCGTCGGGACGTGACGCACCGACGACGGCGAAATTCAATCGGTCCGTGGATCTCGGGGGATTGACGGTCCATGAATTGCACCACTTAAAATAATGATATTTCCAGCTGTTGAAACAAATTTCCGCCGATAACGCAGCCCGGCCAGAGGCTCGAGTTCCGTACAAACACTGCGTCGTTCTTCCCCGCGCAGGAAACAGAAATTAGGTTAATTAATTCGATCTGGCGATTTGGTTCGTGCGAGACAAACGCCTTGTTCCGCGATCCGCAGTCGCGATCTATGGCTAGCGCGAAATCGCATGGTTTCCCCTATCGGCGGTTTTTCTTCGGTGGATACCGATATACAGTCGGGAACAAAAAGATAGGGCGCTGTATATTTTATTTTACGCTGGCGGACATTTTCCAATTTTTGTAGACAAGTTTTAAGAAAGTGGAATTCAATGATATCCTATTTTTAATGAGAACAGCCTTCGTAGATCTAAAACGAATAAAAATTGTACAATATTCTATAAAACAGTCGAGTAATTACACAACTCTTCGCTTGTGAAATAATTTTCTGAATTTCTAACAAATTTACTGATTACGTTTACACTTCTATTTAGCAATTTTGAGAACGGAAAATTTTTCCTGAAAGAATTTCAAAGCCACTGCCGTTTCAGACGCACCTAATGTGTTTTTCCATTTTATGGAAGACATTTTCCGAGATCTACTAAAATGTCTAGAATGTACATTTACCATCGATACGCGTCATACGGAAACGCAAAGATACGGTGTCCGATCTTTTTGTCCCCGACTGTATGTATTTGCATTGCAAATGGCCGGCCTGCGATCCGGTCACGAAAGACTTCCCCTGGCGCGGCGTTTCGCGTGAACCGGGAAAACTGGAGCGAGCAATATTGATAAAAGCGCAGGGGCTGTATTTTACGGCGGCGACCGCGCGCCGAGAAATGTTATGAAAATTCCGCTAATACGACGCGCGATGGATCGAACGGAGGCCTGCCAGAGAGAAAAAAAAAAGTGACTACGTTTCTTTCCTTCCTTCCCGCGACGCACACGTTTGCCTCTCGCGTCCGGGAAACGTTATGAAAATTCCGCCTAACCTCGTGGATCAAACGAGGTGATTTCGTTTCTTTAATGCACATCTCCTCTGAGCGCCGCGCCGCGCCGAGACGCTTTCAAACGCGAAATGAATGAAATCAGTTCCTCGTCTTATTTGTCGGTCGGTCTCGAGGTTCCAGCAGTCTGTTTCGTCTTTATCCAAGAGTTATGGCGACGCAGAAACGAAATAATATAACATATTAATCCATATTCAACCCAACTGATCATACAAATCAGTGAAGATTAAATCTGAAACTGTAACAATTACTCGAACAGTTCAGATAATCGAGATTCCACTGTATCGTGGATTGAACGAGTAAAAATGATCCGAATTGTGTCGTGTTTGTACTCATTTCAATCAGAGAAGTGTCACGAATATGCCGGTGAAAGTTTCATTAGTTCGGATAACCGAGATTCCCCTGTACTATGGATGAAACGAGTAAAACTGAATTATGTCATGTTGGTGCTCGTTTTAATCAAGAAAATGCCACAAACGCGTTGGTAGAAGTTTCATTTAAAAAGAAGATTTTCCAACACAGAGGACTGTGCTCCGCGAATTCCCGTGTACCCTTCGTTCGTGTGCTTTCATTGTTGCAAATTGCTGCAGATAGTTTTCCTTGGGGGTGACTGTGACCCCGTCCGCGTTAGATTCGATTTACGGGCGCGGATTTCTCGGTTTCGCTTATTGCCGCGGAGATGAGAAACGGAAGCGTTAATCAAGCAAGGATTCATAAGATCGTGCACGGGGAGGAGGATCGTGAACGGTAACGGGAAGGATATACCGTGGATATTACGTTGTTCTTTGCACCGACGTCGTAAACTTTTAATGAAAGAGAGAGGCTCTCTCGGTCGCGATTCGAAAGAAACGACCAGGTGATTTCCATTCCGCCCTTGCCCCCCTCCGACAGCCCGAGGGTAAAGTAACGAGACCCCCGGCCATTGTCTTTCTTTACGAGTACTCCACTTTGCGTATTTTAAGGACGAAGGGTATCGTTCTCGCGCGAGTATCGCGACGGAATGATGCCGCGTCTTAATTAACTGTGCCGCCGTACACACGATCCTCCAGCGCTGCAAACCTGCCTTCCGGTCAAGATTGACGATCGCCTTCCGGTCTACCGGCTCGCTCATTAATAACAGGAATAATAATTCATCTTTAGTGTATAGACAATCGTTAGTCCTTCGCTTTACGATTTATCTCGATGCTCGGAACAGTTAGTTTGTTGTTGCTAATTTCCTGCCGGAAAGAACGATGCCACAATGTCCATTCGTATACAGTGAGTCACAGCGAAAATTATACACTGCGCAAATAAATATATTTCTTGCATTTTCTCTTTATTTAAATAGTAAAAATTAGTATACTTTATTGTAGTATAGATAAAAATATTTGTTTTTATCTTCTCTTGAAGATCTCAAGGAGGGCTTAATATTTTTTAAACCGGATCGCTTCTTTTCAAACAGATACGACGATAGTCGCTTCCATTAGTAATTGTGTGACTATAATTACTCAAGATCACATTTCTTTTACCAACTCATTCTTAAATGTTGTTGAACCACGAGATTAATATTTTGATGCGCAGTGCACGATTTCGGCTGTAACGCGCTGTAGGTGTGTTCATTGTGCCAGTTGAATATTCATAAGCGTGGAGTATTTTCCCTCCTACCGATGTGAACTGAATAATATTCATATTCATTAAATCCCATTTAAAGTCGCGTTTCCGACAAGATATCGTCGGGCGTGGAGTCGGAAGAACAAAATAAGAGGAACAATATTTATTTATACTATCGTGAGACGGAGACGCGGTGCACGCAGAAACAGGTGGCATGGCGATCAGGCTAAGAGAACGATGAACGGGTGAAGGATGAAGCAACCACGCGAGAATTTCCGTTTAAATGCGGGAGACACGCGAGATCTCTTTGTCGTCGTTATTTTTTCCCGCTCTCACGCGAGTTTTGAATCGTTAGACAGTGAGAAAGAAAGAGAGAAATTGTTAATAGTCACGACAAAGTGATTTTATTGGACGTTCGAAAGATTAACCGCTCGTTCGAACGGAGTTTTCAGGTGTCTATTGTGAACCGCGATACCGTAAAGCCTAATTAATATGCAAACGAGTTCTGATTTTCTTCGTCACTTCTACAGGAGCGCAACACAATAGCCTCTCACTTGATTGATCCCATTGTTTCAATGCTTAACGTGTTCACTGCCACGCCAGCGCTCGTAAAAGTCGAACCGAATCAGAACAACCTATCCAATGAGAGTGGAAAATACAGGACTTATTATAACAATTACTTTTGTACTTTTCTCGCAGCTCGTACGGTTCACTTAATAATCAATCGTAATAGAAACTCAAGCTTGATAACAGAAACTGTGTCAGCTATGGTCGGGCATGAAATTAAGTGAACGGAAATGTCGATGATTTCAACTCGGATCATTTTTATTCTATGTAATCTTTTTTACGCACATCGAGTTCAACCTGTTTTCTCATACAATAATCGAGTTTTTTTACAATTTATAGAATACAGACGAATTTAAAAGGGTTCATTTATAAATAACGCGGAAGAAGACTGTTATGTTCGGCCAGATTTGGAAAGAAAATTTGTATAAACCAGTTTTCGTCTGGTTAATATCGAGGCAATCATTTCGAGCAAAAAGTTTCTTCAAAAAATGTTTTGAAACCCTGTAGGCGTATAGAGAGACTGGTTTTGCGGAGACGCAAATTGATTCAATTAGTGTGATATATAGATGAGAAAACCAGCTTCTCAGCGGTTCAGATTAGTCTGCACGTGTGCCACCTTCGCCACGGTCGCATCATTCTAACAGATTTCCGCGAACTAGTAATTTGAGTAACGAGCGAGAAACGCGAAGTTAGTCGAAACACGCCACCTGTGAAAAACAACACGGCTCGGGAGCATAGAAGGCCTTGGCGAGGGGATAAAAAATTGCAGGTTACTCATACATAGTTTTTAATGTAGCTTATCGTTTAATTGAATGTTCCGAACGCCGGTGCTTACCGATGATATTTGCAAAACAGTCAACGCTTCGTCGCGAGAACCAGTCCGGGCTAATTCTTTCTTTCTTTTCTTTCGAGCACGAGGCCATCGTCGGACTTGGTTCAGTCCAATCTGCATTTCGCGCAACCTGGGTTTCATTTGCATTTTAATGGAGGTATACTATAGTTCTTATACACTTGGCGATCGAAATTTTTCCAGTAAAACGTAGTTTGTCTCTTTCGCGACGAGGGGGGCAGGCCTTCGCCGAAAGGAGTTGCAATTGCAAACTAATTTCGCGGATTCACAAGTCGCATCTCAAATGAAAGTAAATGTAAAATCATACGCTTCTCGATCGCTGATCTTTTAAAAAATTAATCGTTCGTTCAATTTTACTCTTTACTGTACTCTACAAGGTATCCCAAAAATGTACTTCCTCGAAAGGGATGAAAATGTTTTCCGCAGCCTTGTTAAGGAGTTATTAACGAGAAACGCGGATCAATCAATCGTCCTTTTTAAGGAAGTACAAAAATTTTGCAGAAGTATTACTAGAAAAGATCGTGGGGTTAATTTTTCCAGCGAGTTCATGAAAGAGCACTGGACTAAATAGATCTGAGAAATCATTCAGTGAGCCGACGATTCATAAATGGTCTACGGCCGATCGATATCGTCTCTATCGACGAGACGACTGGTCCACGATGGCGGAACGTATTCGACCAACGAATGACTGTTATCTCGCAGTCGTCTTCGGACAGTAGCGCGATAAGGGAACGCCTGGTTATCTGCCCCAGTTTACGAGGCTCTGTAGACAATCGCGAGCATGCGCTGTCTGGGTAGAGAAAACAACCCCTTTGGAGAAACCTCGGAAACGAACAACAACCTTTGGAGCCAGCTCACCGCGATCACGATCGAACGATCTATCATTGCAGTCGAGATACCAGAGACTGTGGATTGGTACAAACGCGTACCATCTATCTCTCTCTGGTACGGCGATCGTGAATATTCCCCGGCGTCGATTACAGACCGTTAATTGATAAAGTAGTCCCTGAAGCGGGAACGTTTCCTCCGGGCGATAACCCTTCCCTTAATTCGCTCCCCTCTAGCAGAATTTTAAATCGATAGAGATGTCTAATTTCCTTTGCCACGCTGTTTCCACCGATTGCTCCGGGTCCTCTCGGTTCCGCAGTCACCGCTTTCCGTCATCATTAACAAACTTCTGTAATTTTCAAGCGGTGTCCGAGCCGATCCTCGACGAATGTGAAAATCCCTACGACAGAGCGAACGCAAGAACGGGAATTAAGGGATGACGACTCTGTGAATTCTGAGAAGCGACTCCGCTGGCTCCAGCCAGCCTGAATGGAAGATCCACTTCAAAGGGGCGCAGCTCGCTCGAAAAGGTGAAAAAAGATTCTGCGAGATGCGAATTTTATTACCCGGAGTCACGAGCTAGCTGCCATTAGATGCATTTCTAATAATGTAGACTTCGGATCTTTGCGCAGTAAGATTGCAAAGCGTTGGAACCCTATAGAAATTTTCTCCCTCTGCGTATAGGGGTGCGAACACACCCCAAGCTAATCGAAATGTACAGAGAAGTTGTCGATTTGAAAATTTTCAAAGTTCTCGTAGGAATAATGTTTATGTAAAACTGCTTTCACGTTCGGCAATCATGGAATCACGTTTCCTCTATTCGAGACCTCGCCCCGAATATCTCGATTAATAAATGACAAGTTTCAACTGTCGCGGAGGACGGACAAATATCGACACCGACGGTCGCGCACGAATAGCAAAGCTGCACACATCAATCATTCAGTGTTGTTAAAACAAATCAATTTGAGCATCCATAATTCGCGTACGGAACATTGATTCTGTTGCACCCAATCGCAACTCTGACATATTAACTCCTCGACGTACGGCTTTTTGGAACGTCCTGTATATCACGTAATACTCTATTCTATTGTACTACGGTACTATTATTTTTAATCAATTTTATTCTATATATTATACGGAAGTATTACGAGAAAAGCTCGTGGAGTCGATTTTTCCAATTATTTCTTGAAGGAGCACTGGGGCTAAATAGATCTGAGAAATCATTCAGTTCCCGGTGAGCCAGCGATTCATAATCCTGTATTCTATTATAATACAGTACTATTATTTTTAATCAATTTTATTTATACTCGTATTTTATCTATCTCAGATAAGAATACATGCTCCAGGCATTAGGAGTTAATTAAACAGCGACGTCTTAAATCCACCTTAGATCGAATCGAGGATTCTCGCATGAACCGGTGGAGCCACTTTGAAGTTAAAGTGGAACGGAATGTTGCGACCGAACAATGCTAATGAATAGTGTTACAGTGATTCTGCGTGGTTAAATGCACCATAAAATGATGGAACGGAAAGGTTCGGAATCTAACAAGCTCTTAGTCCTCGTTATCGGCGCACTGTGCCAGATCTTTCCGTGCGAAGACGTTCTCTCGCAAGAAAGAGACACGGACACGGCAGACCGTAGCAGCCAGTTCTTTTTCGTTCTAAGTTCTAAGCGACTGGCATTCCTGAAATGCCTATCAATTAGCGAATGAATCACACGCTCCGCGATGCAGATCGCCGTTCTCGTGTCTGCGGGCCAGTATCTCGGGATCGACGCGTCTCGAAGGATATACGGATCGCCGATTACGCGTACAATGAAGCACTCGAGAGTCCATTGTTTGTCCGCAATACCCTGGACAAGGGTTCGTCATCGATCACCGATGGAATCAAGGATGGAACGTCAAGGTATCGCGGTTCCGACCACGCTGACCATTCGACTCTTTGTTCCCACGAAACTAGACAAGTCGATGGGAAATCGTGAAATAGAAAATACTTCATTCGACGCTCCAGTATCTATACTAACAGCTGGCCAAAAATACATTTCTTACATTTAACGTGTCCTTAGTCGTAAGTGTGCCACCTAAATTTTGCTTTTCTATCATATATCTAAGTAACTATTCGTTTTCCACCCCATATGCCCTTATAGTTTCTTATTCAAGGTGCAATCTCCGTTCCCTTTGTTCCCACGAAACTAGTCAAGTCGATGGGACAACGTGAAATAGAATATTCTTCAGTATCTATACTAACAGTTGGACAAAAATACATTTTTTACATTTAACGTGTCCTTAGTCGTAGTGTGCCACCTAAATTTTGCTTTTCTATCATATATCTAAGTAACTATTCGTTTTCCACCATATATGCCCTTATAGTTTCGTATTCAAAGTGCAATCTCCGTTCCCTTTGTTCCCACGAAACTAGTCAAGTCGATGGGACAACGTGAAATAGAATATTCTTCAGTATCTATACTAACAGTTGGACAAAAATACATTTTTTACATTTAACGTGTCCTTAGTCGTAGTGTGCCACCTAAATTTTGCTTTTCTATCATATATGTAAGTAACTATTCGTTTTCCATCCCATAATGCCCTTATAGTTTCTTATTGAAGTTGCAATCTCCCTTCCCTTTGTTCCCACGAAACTAGTCAAGTCGATGGGAAAACGTGAAATAGAATATTCTTCAGTATCTATACTAACAGTTGAACAAAAATACATTTTTTACATTTAACGTGTCCTTAGTCGTAAGTGTGCCACCTAAATTTTGCTTTTTTTTATCCGGTGTGCAATTCTCCCTTCCACCACGAAATTAAAATTTTCCCTTTAGCACAAAGAAACTACAAGCGATCTTTCTATCTCGATAAAATGGGAAAATAGAAAGAAACGGATTAATACTTTCGCTTCAACCATTTTCTCATCAACTAAAGTAATTTAGCAGGGACACGTAGTTGGCCCTGTACATCAAATGCGGGAAACAGTAGTCAGTTTAATAAATGCGTGAAATCTGTTGATAAACGAAGGAGAAAAATGATGGAGGAGGGAGAAGACGCTTCCTGCTTTCGCTGGAATTCTTCGCGCTTGCGAAAGTGATCGGCGGAATGGGAACGCTGCGCTGTAGCCGGGGATTACCAAATTCGATTGACCGATCATGAATGACGCAAATCGCACATGTGCGACCTTTGAACGCGTGTCCGTGTCAAGCAAGAAGTTTTCTATTTCATTCGGAGCGTACGCGACCGATAAAAGCACTTATCGGAGTTTACGCAACGTTCGATGCGTTTCGCCCGTTGCGAGCGATGTTGATTCCGCGAGCGTGAACTATTTCAGAACAGTTACGACCGCTCTTGACGCGAATTCGATCTCGCGACGCGGTTAAAAATTCTGGGATGAACGAACCGCTGATAAACAATGCAGGGAATTTTTCAGCCACCGCGGACAGGTTATAAAAGATGCAGGAAAACCACGGAGAGGAAAGAAATTCGATACCGTCGAATGATTAATGTAGAATAAGAAATATCTTTTGTAATTAACGTTTACTATTCGCAAGAATTCTGTCGAACGCACCACGCGAAGATAATTTTCGATCCGGCTTATCTTGTTCGCGCAGCTGCAACATTTGAAAATATGTGTCTCCGTCACGCATTAAAATGCTAATTTTCCCCTCCCAGGATCGACACAATTTCAAATGTTATCTCGCAGAATGTGTCTGTTCGTGACCGCCTGTTTTAGCGTCCCATGACGAATCAATTGGTACGACTAACAACAAAAACGCCGCTAACTAGTAATCCCGATCTTTTTTCATAATTAGAATACGAGTTAATTTTAGATCGGCGAGGAACATTATTAAAGTATCTCTGAATCGTATATCAAGCGTATCAAACTTATCAGTGGAGATTAATATAATCTATACTAATCTACACACACGTGGTTACACAATTTTATATTTAGTTGTCTGTCTCACAGTGCAATCCAGGAAGTACAACATTTTAGGGTCACCCTGCATGTCTCTACCTATTCAAATCTAATTTAGCTACCAATAAATATGTAATGTGAAAATGTATATCACCGTATTGTATTAATAATAACATTAGTAAAAATTTTAAAAACGATGTTTCACTATTGTTCGTTGCTTCGAAGCGATGGTCATTCGACTATTTCTTATAATTTTTCAATTACCGTCATACCAATTAAAGGAAAAATCAATCCACCGTTTAGGCTACTATTCATACTTAACAGCACTCGTTTTCGCATTATTGCTGTTAACCCTGATCTGCTATTACGTTTCCAGTATAATTATACAGCTCGCGTATAGTTGCCGCGAGTGTTCCGTGTGCCAGACCCGGCAGATATTCTCGATCATCGATTATTAATAATTGCCGGCGATGAAGTATGACAGTTTCCGTTTAGATCCACGCGATCCGCTCTCGCGGTTTAATATTTTCAGCGTGTGACGAGGCTCGCGGACAAATACACCGGCCCTCTGTCTCATAATTAACTGTGCATCTGTAATTTATTCGCGCGAATTACAATGCGGTCGTGCAAGTGGAGACTGTTGAGTTCGTGCGTCATAGATCCCCGAGGAAAACGATCCGGCACGATCGTCGGCTATTGTTGAAGGCAAAATTTCGATAATCACGACGCGATGCCTTCGTCATTCGATTACGCGATTGCGAAATACCGTGAAATTAATAGATATCGCAATAGATAGCATCTTATATAAGTCACGTATCTTTGCTGGATAGCTCCTACGCGTCCTCGCTAAACCTCGCCTTCCCTAACAACATTGTCTCTTGTCACGTTATCTAATTTCTTCCATTTGCTAATTACCTCATTTGTTTTCCGCTCGCCTTTCCCGTCTCTCGTACGTGTACCTTGTTTGAGGAACTTCTCTCGAGTATTTTCCTTTCTGCTGTTTCCCGTGATTTGTACACGGTGTACCGTTTAATCCAGTTGAGAAACTTATGCGTGGATGAAGGTCATCTCAAGGTCGCAATCGATAGAGTCTCAAATTATGCGTAGAAATGTCCTGAACCCAATTGTTCGGATACTATTTAACCCTTTGCCTTACCATTTTCTTTACAGTCACAGTGATTAGAACGTCTTTATACCGAAAAAATGTCGTAGAAGGGAAAAGAAAATTGATATTTTTCGTATGGCTACTTTGTTATAATCTTCATGACGAGTCGGACTCGTTAAAGTAAAAAATATATTAAAGTCCCCCAACTTCTCACAGCGTTCGACTATTTTTCAGACCCGCCAGGTATAGTGCACGGTATCGTTTTACTCGATCGTGTGCGACCAAAGTAGGCATTACCGCACGCATAAGTCGAAAAGGAAACTCTCGGTTTTCCGTTGCGTATGCCCGGTTGTAATCGGCCTTGTGAAAGCCGCGTCTCGTTTCCCGTTTCCAATAACAAAAGGAAACCACTCCGCTGGATGCGGTGTATCCCGCGCGGAATGCCCGATACATCGTTTTCAAATTCGATCTTTCCATCGCCATTGAACATTATCAACGCTGAAACGATCCGACCATTGGTAAAAATCACGGCTCGTTTGACGCGAACCATTCGCGATACGTTCGACTAGTTCTAAATGAAACGCGCCGTTGCCGAAGTGTATTTCTATCACAATTGTATCCATCGATAAGCGAAACAATTAATATACATTAAGCAACGTGCAGGTTACAGATAGGCTAATTAGCGGTAAGTGAGCGGAGCATAAAAACTACGCCTAAAGGTGGCGTGAGACTAAAAAAGAAGCGTATTCATTAGTTGAAGTTTCTCACATTAATAGGCTACGGATCCTTCATGTATTTGTGGCATTTGCTAATTGGCTCGGTACAAAGTTACGTTTAAAAAACGTTAATGGTAATGCCACTTTATTCCTGACACGAAACGTTTGAAAAATTTTCCTCATTCCGAGTTAGTTCAAATAATTTATGAATCCACATTTTACAATGTAATATCACTGATACAATCAAATTAGCCGTACAATGTGAGTCTCGAGAGAGAAAAAAATGAAATTGTACCACGCTGGGGATCTACACAGGTGTGTACACAATTTATTTACGGTGTACATACTCTCGAGACAACCAGCTATACGAGATATGTGCTATACGAGATATGTACTATACCAACTAGTAAATCCAGCATGAGCCATCGCTGCTTAAAAAACATAAGTCCCGAGCGATTCAATATACACCGGTGTGCAAAAGTTTCCAACAGAACTCTTTACATTCCGGAAGTAGTACAAACTTTGACTAGCTACGCAGAGAACGATATCCAAACTAAAAGTAAAAACCAATATCCTTGTGTACAACATAGGCTGAAACTGTTATAGCTGGTGCTTTTCAAGTAGAAGAGATGACACCAGTATGAGACATCAAGGTCCTGACCTATACACAGTGTGAAAAGTTTTTCGTGATGATTGTGGATGTATACTGGACTGCGGATTTTATACATCGCGACGAAACAAAGAAATACAAGAAGAAATAAATTAAAAGCAGAAATACATTTTTACTCGAAATACTTTCTCATAGCAACATAGCATTTGTTATAAGTTGACGTATATCATTACTTTAAAAGTGATCACAATCATGAAAGTAATTATAAAATAATTTCAGAAGCACCGATAACAATTAATTACAAATTTTTCTTTACTCGTTGTTCGGTAGACCAATTCAAAACATTTTAGAAACTGATATTTTTACAGGTGTTCGTATAGTTTTTGCGACGAGTTGTAGATACGAAATCGTCGTTGTATATCGACGGGACACTGTAGACAGCATACATAAAATATCTACTGCGAGTTCCTCGGCGATATGTCGACCAAATAAGAGAACAATACTGCCGCGGGCGAGGTCGTTTGGCGACCAGTAAAGAATTCTTAAAGTGGCAAGGACCTTAAAAAAATCATGTAATCAACGTTTCGGGGACCGTCTAGCAGCGGACAACTGGTAAACGAACTATTTTCTAGTGCTCTATCCTGTTCACGGTGTCGTTCCACCTCGGAAAAGGGTGGGAAAAGTTTCCCCGCGAATCGCCGGCGCAATTTCACAAACAGCGGCCGCGCGGCGTAAACGGATTCCATTGAGATTCCATGGTGGTGAATCGCGACGGCACGGTCGGGCCTCGTCAGCCGAGCTCCCTCAATAAATTGCGCCCGGATGAATTCTCATTCAGAAACAGAAATTCTGCTCGAATTTCTCCCGGTTTCCTCGTGAAATGGGAGCTATTCGTTTCCGGATCATCGCGCCGCAACGAGAATTTATTCGCGCGATATCTACGGTAACCGCGACGATGGATTAACAACAGCTTAATCGTGCGACGGTGTTTCAATCGACGATATTTGTTCGACATTTATTTTCTTTCATCATTCAGCAAACGCAGAAGACAATAACAGTGAAGCCTCGATCTACGAAAAATTAATTCGAAACGATTAACAATTAAAATATAAACATAACATGGAAAATGAAGAAGTTTTGTAATTGAAGGAGATATTCTTTTTTACCACGTTTTTATTAGCTCGCTTTCTTGTCTGCCTGTTCGGTACAAATTTTGCAATTGATTTTAAACTAACTTCCCGATGAGCTAGAGACTTGAAACTTTAAACATGGCTCAGAACTGGATGACAATGCAAGACTAAATAACAAATTTTTAAAAAACTGTGCGTCTAGAAGAAAAAATTTATATAAAAGAAATTTTTTAATATACCACGTTTTTAAACCGGACTAAAAAGTATAAAATAATTTTTCCCAGCCCCATACAGATAGTCTTGAAAATTTGTGATTGTGAATTTTTAATAGCTATGAAAATACTTGTAAGATTTGAAACGTAGATAATAGTAAGGAGTGTAGAGAGTGGCTGCCGTTGAGAAAATTCACACAACAGTTCACATCGTTTGCAGTGCAATAATATTGTTAGTGACTTAGGTGAACTATTTTCATGCATCAATTATCTATTGCATGCGCCCCACGTTTTTCATTTTAAATCTCACGAGTATTTTCATAGCAATTAAAAATTCACGATCACAAATTTTCAGGATTTTTTCAGGATTTTGGAATCTGTATGGGGCCAGGAAAAATTATTTTATTTTTAGTCCGTCTTAAATTATTACATCGAGGCATTACTGTGCACGTAGAGGCCGCAAAGCAGCGAGCGCGTTAATATTACAACCAGCTTGCAATAATAAAGAACGTTATTAACTCGTGTTCCATTGCGCTCTTTCCCGAACGCGCGACGATACTTGTGGTTTTCCGTTTGCGTTAAACGGCACGGGGGTTCCCCCACGATGAAGCAAATTGCCCCGAGGATGTATCGCGCGCGGCACTGCCATATGCCATCGAGATTGCACGCCTCCTAATCCCGTCGCTTCGGCGAAACGTAAATAGATACCGGATAATCGTAAAACTACACGCCATTATTTGGACCGCGATTCGATCAATCCGTCCACTACACGGAATTTTCATTACGCGGCTTTCCCGCGAAATGAAAAATTCGAATTGGACCCCGTGATTAAACCGCATAACCGATTAACCCGCGAGCACCGCTCGAGGACCGATCGATGCCGGAACCGCGTCGAAACTTTTCGTTTCTCCTGCGCCGAACTTCGAAAACTGCTGCTACGATCTCTGTACTCGCTGGAATTTAACTTCTGTAGAAATTCTATATTGTTTCTCCAGAAGATACGTATCTTTAAAAAATTTTGAACTCTGGAAGAATAATTCCTCTTTCTTATTGACGCGTTATTCAAGGTGAGTTGTTGGTTCGTGATTGAAGTTCCTGTCGACTTCCAAAAATGATGAGATAATCGCTGGTAGATGATTAACATTAAAATGTTAGCGCGTGCAGTGCGACTGCATGAAAATTTGGTTATTGACACGAGGGCTCTATCGGGTTTTCTCTCCGTTGCGGGGACCGGTACGCGAGTATTCTTACCCGTATCGGATTGTGATCGTTATTATGGTTGCGATGTTATTATAATAATAATAACCGTGAACCCTTGTTACAGAGGCGATTATAGAAGGTGCGGGTAGCTGGAAGCTCGAAATAGGAGCGCGGTTCTCGCGATCCTCGCGAAATATCGACGAGCGACGGAACCGGAAAACGTTTCGCGTGTAGAGGCGCATTTAATTCGGCCGGTCGACGCGTAAATTAGTATGCGACGCGGCGTGCGTTGTGTGGCGTTCGTTGTCGTTACGGGCCGCGTTCGACCACGTCAAATTAAGGGAACGAAATAGCCACGGTCGTTGAAGAAAACCGTCGTGAAAGACGGCACACGCACCGACATGCACGCACACGCACGGTCATCGGGCTCCCACGGTGCTCGGCCATTTTCCCATGGATTTCGTGCAACCGGTTCCGAAAACCGTGGAGAGGTGCCTTTTACGCGTGAATGGGACTCTGCGCGATCGCGGCCATTCACCTTACGCGATTTGGCCACGGGACTAAGCTTTTATTCGTACGCATCCTACCGTAAGAACGTTTTCCATGTAACGCGTCCAATAAGATACCCACTCGTTGCCTTTTCTCCTTTTCTCTATTCTCCTCCCTCTCTCTCTCTCTCACACATTTTCTCGCTTTTTTTCAAGCGAACCACTTTCTTTTTTTACGGGCGCGCACAGAACATGCTCCCAGGTTTTCGGGAAAATTAAAAATTTCTTCCGACCTACAATATTTCTAGGTGTATATGAAACTGATATAGTACCTCATAAAATATTTAAGTGTTTAGTAATTGATTAGATGCCAACATCATTAATAATGTAAATAATATTTTCATTAATAGCACAGCAATTTTTAGTGGCGACTCCGAGACGCCAGTAAAAATTGCCCTACCATTATTCAAAATAGTTTTAATATCATTAAATTTGTCAACTTTTGTACGAAAAAAATAGATTCAATTCGATGTGCACAATGTAAAAAGATTACATAGAATAAAAATGATCTGGGTTGAAAGAAATGTCTTGATTTTGGAATTATAATTGCTACAAGTACAAAGGGTTAACGCCTCGTCATCGCGTACCACGCACGTCGAACATTTGTCTCGAAATTTTCAAGTTTTTTATTTCTTCTAACATACCTTGCAAAAAAATGGTTTACTTTACCTGCGCAAGAGATCGAAGCTACGAAGTTCCTACATACCTACGCGAATATTACTTTCACCGAGAAATGTCGAGCGATTATTCGGCCATAGTACCTCCATTTTTTCGAAAATTTCTAATTTCTTCGTAAGAAACAGAATTTAAATAAGAAGGCAATAAGGTGATGCGATTACTGGAACACGCCTTATCGCGTCTGAATAAGATAAAAAGAAAAAAAGATTCTTTGAAAAATGGCACGAAATAGATTCAGAAATCGTACAAGTATTAATAAACTCATGTCTAATTCCCTGAAAGCCGTTATAAAACACAAAAGGTCACGTATATTGAATATCGAATTAAATTATGTGAATTGTATAATTCGCAAAGACGGAAGCTGAAAGTAAAATGTCGAAGCTTGTCTTTGTATTCATTCTTTTCTTAAAGATTGTGATCTGCATATTTAATCTTAACAAACATCGTTATTATATTCGATTGTAGTTATTCTTGTAAAGCGAAATAAGCCAAGAAGCGTTTAAAGTGAATAAATAAAAAGAAAAAGAAAAATGTTGTAATAAAGTATTGTAAAATATTTTTGTTCCGCTGGTAACGAACCTTCGTATTCCATAATCCTCCTCTAGTACGTCTTTAAAATTCCTGGAATACTCGAGCATCAAAGTTGAAGGTTATATACAGAAAAAATAATAATACATATACACAGACTTTCCCAAACAATGTTTAAGAGCGTGTGAACATGTGAGGTATTGTAACCAGAGCGTACATACGACACGGCGCCGTAACCTATTTTTCTAAGGGGATATAAAAAAGGAACACACGGTCAGAAACAAGTATCGGGGGACACCTTTCTCCGGGGAGGGAACTAAATAATCCAGATACCAACCCTCCCGAAAAAAAGCAGTTCGTCGGTCACGCGTTCCCGCGATACTCTAGATATCTCGCAGACACTGCGTACGGTGGAACGCGGATCGATCGAATAGCAGAGAGGCCCGTGTGCATTTCGTTCAGCTATTCGCGAACGCGGGGATTGATTCGCCATTGGATCTGAATGAACATGATTTTCTACGAAAAATATATTGACGCAACACAGCGGCGGCGGTTGCACGCTCGTCACGCAACGAATATGCGTCAAAGCGCACCCGTTCCGCGGCGGCCTTTTTATCCTGTTTTCGCAGTGCACGCACGTACCGCGATGGCACGTGGATTATGAATTAGTTTTCATAATTGTACCATGTGTGGGACCCGTAGACATCCCTACTGGATTTCTAAATGGCTCCCAGATATACATTCCCGGCTACGAAACATCTTGCGAAAGACAGTCGTGAAACGATCGGTTCGAGGGCGCAGCAAGTTCATGTTTTGAAATCTGCCAAATACTTAACCTAAGTTTCGGAACGTAAGGCACTCGAGGCCTACGATTTTTCCGGCTTCCACGTCTCCTTGGCGATGCGAATCCCTAATCGCTCGATCCCGCCCTGGCTGATATCCTGAATCATCGTGTGTTTACGAGCGACGAACGTGGAAGATTCGATTTTTCGAAAACGAGTCGCACCGTATTCCCGGAATTCGAGCGCGACATTCCATTGAATAGACGCGTGTATGACAGAGGGAACGCGACGTCGCTGCACGATTTTTCGCGCGAAAAAAATATTCTGATTTTCTAAGTGGTTATTCTCTGGTAGCGAGGCTACAACGAATTTCTTTCTCGGGCGCAACGCACTCCGATTTTCGGTGCCGAAACGCACACGCGACGAGAACGTTATATAGCACGATCGGTGTATGTAATAAGATCTTACCTAATGTTTCCTGGCGTCGTGGCCCACACCCTTTTCAAGAATTAGACACCAACTGTCACTCGTGACGCCCACAGCTGCACACAGGTACTCGCCGCGACACACCGCTTCACGACACCCACCCGCTTTACTCTTATTTATTTCGAGAACACGAAAAGTACAAAGGAGCGAGTCGTCAGAAACGTACACTGACTGTGATCACTGCACGAATGCTCCGAGTACGTCATGTCCTGAGAAGCTAGCGCCGCAGTGCGAACTGCCGTCTGCCGCCTCTTGATTAGGAAACACTGGCTGGTTGTTTTCCTAGGGTTTTTTCTCCCAGTCGAACAGGATATAGGTATTATTTTCACCTGCTCTTTGGTACGAATGTTTGCGACGAAGAAATCATTGTAAACAGAGTCCGAGAAACTGGAAAAACAAATTTATTATCGTTACGTTGAAATTGTAGCAAAAGTACATTACAGTAGAACGTTGTTAGTCGAACTATACTTACTGAAACTAATGACGTCACGCAGTCGATTCGCCGAACGTATTGCTGAACGCTTATTATGCGAATTTCTTGTTTCGAAATAGTATTTAAAATGATAGTAACACTATACTCGCCGTCGCAAGAGTGCGAACTGTCCCGGACTCGTTTTGCGCAGCTTGGAAGGCGCAACGAACCTATCATCTCTCACTCCACTACCCACTCCTCACTTTCTTGAACCAATTAGGGTGAAGATGCGCAGCGACGAACGAAAAGTGGTCTTTACGCGAGTCCAGACTCTTGTGACGGCAAACATCCGCGACCCGAACCCCACACTACCCCCTTCAGGGGTGTGCGTAAGAGCATTTTCCCCCTCAACTGTAAAAAAAAGACTCTTGTGACGGCGAGTGTAAATGAAAGCTCATATTACATATATATATGTAACCAGAGTCTCTCTCTTTCTTCATAGCCTGTTTTCTTTCTGGTGTCCAGAACGTGTTTATAGAAACAGTAAAGACGGAACGTGCACAAATACGAAAAATGAATCTCCGAAAACCAACATAAATAAATATCAGATTGTACATTACCCCACAAATTGATTTCTAATTATTAGACATTGACACGAAAGAAGAATATTAAATCCAGTTGATTTGAATTTCCCGCTCTTCCTTCAACTTGTTCATACATTACGTAACTTGTTCATACAATATAGGTTTAAAGATTGTGGATGGTTGTCACTACTTTGAAAATCAACATAAATAAATAATACCACAGATTTCCAATTATTAGACATTGAAGAATATTAAATTCAGTTGATTTGAATATTTCGCTCGCCTGTACAATCAATTTAAAGGGACAGACCTCCGATCGACTTCAAAGGTTCCGCCTCTTACTATACCTGTATACTCATTGGCTCAGCTAGTAAACAGCAATTTTTTGTTTACGTTCGAAACCTTACCTTCTCGCATAATCGGCGTCCGTAAGAGTGATTGGCTTTTAATTTTATCTCGGCGAACTCCTTCCCTATTGTCGTGTAAAACAGAAAAATCCAGTATTCAAAAAAATTTTTTTTCTGGAGAACAATTAGCTATAAAAGTGTATCATTTTATAGACACAAAGGTACAGCGAAAAACTAGAAACAAAATTTTGTATTAATCATTTTATCATTATTACATCGAGTTGGATACAATTGTCGTTATTATCCTCGACAGTGCAATCATTATTGGCGTGCAGTGTAGCACTTGTGTCAATCATTAGATTCTAAAAGATAAAAAATCTTTGACATAAATTCACTTTTTATGAACTTTTATGATATGTGAATTGTAAAAATATTATATAAATGAAAAATGAAGTGAAAATTTTATAAGTAACCAAATATTATTTATTGAGTTATCTTGCACGCCAATGTCAAAAATATAGTTTGTTTGTTTCAATATATTTACTTAAATGCGACTGTAAATATTTAGGAGCATGTTCTTGAAATGTTGTACTTTCGATGTATGAAAAAGAAATCGATTTCGTTAACCTCTTGCACGAGAAAAGTTTTCAGTAATTTCATGTATAGAGGCGCTTGATAAATGACAAGAGTTTGTTTGCAATAATTTGTTACAACTGTAAAACATCGAAGTTAGGTATGAAATAACCTATGCACTGCGTACTACTCAAATGGTGTATTTTATTCGATTCTGCTATCGGGTCGTGTTATTAGAACAGCATTTTAAGCATTGAACTTTAATAAATAGCGAGATGGCAGATGACAACAACGAGGAAATTAAAGACGATAAGTCTAATGAAATTAAAGAACCTACAAAGATGACCGCTGCAGAGGAACGTGCGGAATATTTTAAAAAGTTGGAGAAATGGTTGCACGAAGCATACGCTTGGCAAAGCATGGCTACGATGTTTCCATACTATCTGATGTCTGGTCAAATATTGAATCCACCATCGGATATGATCATTACGTGTATGTATACTTGTTTGATTTGCCTAAAAATATGTTATATTTCGTTAGTATAAAAAAATTACTTTGTAAACTAGAATAATTACAGATTTACCACCATTTTCATTTGCAGCGTCGAATGCAGCAGGTGCGCAGAGATTAATACTGGGCGCGAACGGTCAACACATTAATCCGCTGAGGCAAAGAAGAGCCCAGGAACCCATGGGACCTCTATTTCAACCTCCTGGAGCTGAAGGTAGAAGGTCATAACGATAACTCCTGAGTTCATCGCATTCCAACAGAGGTTCAATTAGTACTATATGGGCTTTCGATACAAAAATACTGCATTTTTACTTGTATATGTATCTTCTGCATATTCTTAAGCAGGAAGGAATTTTCTGGCTTAATTGAATGCAGTGTTTTTGAACCATACATCTTCATCATAATCATGTGCTGTGAAGTTACTTGTACTTATTGAAATCTTAGGAAATCATTCTTTCAGGCTTTGAATATCGTATACCAAGAATATGGAAACGATTCGCTGCTGAGTTTATAGATTTCACCATGTTATTTCTCTTGAAGTTTTCTATTGCTTTCATTGCCATTGATGTTTTTGATTTTATGTATGTAAAGTCAACAGCCTAGAGTATCCACCTTTCTATGAACAACTGTCTGTACATGCATTCTATTTTTTATAGAGATATAGATGATTTGTGGATGAACTTGAGAATCGATTATATAATGGCTTTAGAAATGACATATGGAATGATAGTGTTGCAAATAATACACTGCGTGATAGCGTGTATCTACGAGGTAAGCATTAAGATTCAAAATATTGACATCGACAAATGGACAGTATTTTAGTTAAGTATCGCTTAGGCGGTTTGGCTGCAACATGGCGTAAATGGCCGGATGGGCGGTGCAACACCTGGAAAATCTATGATGGGTTTGCGGGTTGTACAGTGCCGAAATATTACACCCGTCGATAGACCCGACATTTCCGACGTTGTACGAGTTAATCCGGGAACGGACTTAGGCTTACCATTCGCGCTTGGAAGATCAGTGATAAAGAACATGATCCTGGCGTTCTTCTTCCCTATATGCTTTGCATTATTCTTTTTCAGATTTAACAGAGCGATTTACGATTTACTTTGTAATTCGATCGTAGTCGAAGATCCTTACAGAAATTTGAATAATAACCGATTGCATCAGCAATGAATATCTACATGTTTCATTGAAGAAACAGTATTTCCAAGTTATATATTCTCTGCGCGTGTGTATGTAAGCAACTGTACATATATGTATAAACCTGACGTCGTTGCGAAGTATTTTTCTAAACTTTAGAACGATTTCTATCTATAACATTGTAAAGAAAAAGGCTATGTAATATCTTCATAACAGACACGTACAAGTTATTTAAGAATCGACACTTAAATAAATTAAATTCTGCACAACTTGTACATAGTTATTGTAGTTATGAATAAAATATTTTATAATTCACCCTCGAGTGACGCTTATAATTATAATATAATTAGACATTTATGAAGAAATTAGTTGGGTGGAATATGAAACAGTAATAGATTAGAAAAATTCAAGAATATTGTAATGTTGTTTTTAACGTAACAAAGTCGTTAAGGGAAGAAATCAAGGGATGAAATCAATTTTTTCTTTCCATAAAGATCGGCAGTCTATTTATAATACATTAAGTTTATGGACTGTCGAATATGTGTTTGATTTATCGTTCGAGTTTCTAAATTTAAACAATTTGAAGTATCTTTGTAAAGCAGTCGAGCAGTCAATTAGTTCATTTTCGGGATGAGAGTTGAATGTATGAAATATAAAAACATTTTACTTTCGTTTCTCAAATCATTTCTTTCAATCTCAAAACATTAAATTTAGTGTTTCGAGCATAAAGAAAGATGCCGACTGGCAAATATTTATTTCGCATTGAAGTAGTTAGTTGACTGAATAAAAATTTATTTATGCTGGAGTCATATAAAGCTCTATGGAAACAGTTAGGTAGAAAATCGTAAAAAATAAGGTGAAAACCGTGAAAAAATAATTTTGTCCAGCCAGCGCCAAAAAGTAATCGAACCACTGTGCGCCATCTGAAAGAAGATGGCCTGA
Organism: Lasioglossum figueresi; assembly: GCA_028455805.1. NCBI lineage: Eukaryota > Metazoa > Arthropoda > Insecta > Hymenoptera > Halictidae > Lasioglossum > Lasioglossum figueresi. Next base: position 16,776,038 of record CM052194.1, read on the forward strand.
AACTGACAAGACTAGCTCCTAACCAATGACGTCACTTCCCAGTTAAACGTGGCTGCCTCACGACAGAAGGAAGGAGTGGCTTTGCGATCTGTCAAGCTAAATGAATTCTCGTGAAAATTGATGACTTGTCGCATCGATTAAGTTGTTTCTGTGTGCTTAATACTGATCGTTCGCCGTGCAGTAGTTCTAATATAGAAAAACATGTCGTCTTCGGGTGATTTTGGCAACCCGTTACGTAAATTTAAGCTTGTCTTTCTCGGCGAACAGAGCGGTAAGTATTTTCCCGTAGATACTTCCGTTGATTTTCGATCAATATTGTCAATGGATCCGAACGTTTCACCTCGGTGACGATTTCTCGTATGTCGTACACAGAAATTTCACTGAAATTCCGTCGGCCGTTCTAGGTTATAGATCAATATTTCTGGTCGCTTTGCAACATAATCGTTGCGATCGAATTCGGCGTCGTTCTTGTTGTCACCATCTCAATGTAGTATTTCATTTGAACGATATCATGAATACTGTACGTAGTTCGTATTAAAAACCACTGTTCCTCGCCGTTGCCGATCGAAATGTTGATTTATCGTTGAAATTTCTAATTTATGCGTTCAACTTCCGATGGTATCCGGTGTATTTGTTTCCCTTTAAACGATTACGGGTCACGTCCGATTACTGCAATCTCGCTAAATTTTTAATTACACTAAAGAAATACGAACTTTTTCAAAGGAAACATAAATTACGTTTTATTCGAAAAAGTATAAATCGAAAATCTGTATATTATAAAAATTTAATACAAGTGTTTCTAGCTTTTTAACGGAATGTAACTAACTATTTACATTAATTGTATGATTTGATGTTACAGTTGGGAAAACATCTCTTATTACACGGTTCATGTATGACAGCTTTGACAACACGTATCAGGTATAAAACTAGCAGTTTCATTGTATATATATATATTATATATATATACATATATATACATAAATATATATATGTATATATTTATGTATATTTAAATTATGACATTCATATTTACATGTACGAATGTACTCTCTTCTAAGAGTATATGACTTAAATACAGCGTAATCTATGGAAATTTATTCTTGCATGAATATTTAAATACGATACTTTGTCATACCACCCACACTCGAACCTTCTGAGATCAGCTATATTCTGGTAACATACTTTCCTTATGGGAATGCTATAATCCCTTCTCGTGCTCTGCACATGTTAGGCAAATTTTCCTGTGTCTTTAAAATAAGAAAATACCTTCAATGTGTGAGGTGGTTAATATCATATGTCAGGGGCAAATGCTAGTAGGAGGGACAGTACCGAGGTCAGGATATTGACTTTTTCTAATAGGCAGATTGAGAGAAATAAAACGAAAAATAAGTTTCACTTTTATATCTGTATCTATTCAAAAATACTGTTTAACCCTTAGCACTCGAGTGGTGACTCAAAGTAGCCACTAAACATTTACATTATTAAATATGTTGGTGTCTAGTTAATTATTAAACATTTAATATCAATTTTATATTTGTACAAAGAAGAAATGTTTAATTTTTGAGTTAAAGTAGCTTAGAGTGCAAAGATACTTAATGTCTTCTTTACTTTTGTCGAACAATATACTAAAACTATAATGTAATGTGAAGTACTCTCCGTGCCTTACAAGTTGTCTCCTGGCAAGAATTTGAAAGGAATGCCACTCGCACTTTTGGTTCTAGTTGAATTATTGGCTAAAGTGCGAGGCACAACTTGTGGGGCATGGAGAGTATGTGTTCTACGCATTCTATTGAAACAACATAATATTATTTGTTGCAGGCTACAATAGGTATAGATTTTTTAAGCAAAACTATGTATCTGGAGGATAGAACTGTAAGATTACAGCTATGGGACACAGCGGGACAAGAACGGTTTCGATCTTTGATACCGAGTTATATAAGAGATTCTACAGTTGCGGTGGTCGTATATGATATTACCAGTAAGTGTGGTTCGTAGGAAGACCTGCCCTGTTGATTGTTATGCCAGCTGAACTGAACTGTTTACACAGATGCAAACTCATTTCACCAAACATCGAAGTGGATTGACGACGTTAGAGCTGAGAGGGGAAGTGATGTAATTATAATGCTAGTGGGTAATAAAACAGACTTGAGTGAGAAAAGACAAGTTCCGACAGAAGAAGGTGAACGAAAAGCTAAAGAATTGAATGTGATGTTTACCGAAACTAGTGCTAAAGCTGGGTATAATGTAAAACAAGTATGTGTCGAACAAGTTGTTTTATATCTTTTGCCCAATCGACTAGCGTTTTAAATTGTTGCTTTATTCCTTTTTGTGTTACAGCTGTTTAGAAGAGTAGCAGCAGCTTTACCGGGCATGGACTCCACTGAAAATAAGCCTCCCGAAGACAGTATCCTTTCTGTAAGATATGTAATATACACATTTGCATGGTACATACATAATCGTATTTCAGGTATTCTTCTTTCTAAGAATCTAGCAGTAAGAAGCATATCCTAGGCCCTGAATTTTTAATAGCGATTGTGTTCGTTACACAATTGATTCTTATATTTTACAGGAACCATATGAATTTATTCAGTTGCAAAATATTTCTTAAACCACTCATTTTTCACATCTTTCACATCACTTATTGTCCATCTTCTGAACATCATTTTTCGACTATATTATTTTTTAATATCTATTATTTGATATTATTAACGATTTCGTTTTTTTTCCGTTCTCTTTTTGTGTTTTCCTTAATATGTTGCTAATCCTGTAGTGCAAGAAGTAGTTCTCAAGGACACACCAATTGAACTGAAAGCAACGGAGAACAGGTGTGCATGTTAAACCACCGATCAGCTTAACGGTAGACAAAACACTTCTTTAATTTAAATTAATAAATTAAACAATCGACGTTAGAACGGTGACGTATTCAGCCTTGTGTTCTTTTCACAGTTTTTGGAAATGTGAAAAGTTTTAGCACAGTACTGAATAGGTATAATACTTTATTCATGGAAATATAAATATCACACGGTAGCTTAAGTGGACTGCTTTTACACAATAACGTGTTTCGTTTGTATCAGTACATCAACGCATCAACATAATCCAATTTATTTAAATCCTCGAACTCTCCATCAATGCTGCTTGCTCTTCTACTGTTTTTTATTCTATTTTTTTGTTTAACGTGTCAGTGGTTGATAATTGTCATACTTAGAGAACGCATCGATTATTTTTTTAATTTTTGGAAAATCAATATTCTAATCGAACGTTTTATTTTAGCGCGTGTACTTATCGTAATTTTAACTTTAAGCGATGATCTGTTTTGCATTCTGGGGACAAAATGAATCTTTCAACGAGATACTAGTGTGCATGATCGGTGTAGCAGTTGCATGATACGGTACACTTATATTTCTATACATATAAGTTGCTATCGAAATCCACTGATCAGTGAAACCGTAACAATTACGTATTGCGTAAATGCAGTCATGAAGTTAGTCGACAACGATCCATTGATTTAAAGTGATTGCAACAATCAGCAATAAGAGTCTTTTATATTTACGAATCCAATCAATTTCAATTTAAACGGACGTGTTGAGGGAGAGAAAACTCGTACACAGTATGTACCTGCGTGCGTATCACGAACTATTACGAAGACAGAAATAATTTATGACAAAAGAAAAAAAAATGAATTTCAACGTCGCAAAAGCTAGCAGCTAATGTTATCTCCTTTTTTTTAACGAATATTTTAAGAATCCATTGCTCACGTATGAGGGTTTTCCATGTGTTGGAATGACCGCTGCATAAATTTACATATTGCATTTCCTGTTGAAGTATTATTTATACATTTTGAACTGAATTAGACTCATTTAGAACGAACGAAGAAAATAAAGAAACGTATAATTAGAGAAATTAAGCAAATACGATTTTGACAAATTCGAATATGTACATATTAACTTAAAATCGGGATATGGATAGACAGAATGCTATTATACCTAATATTATGACATTTTTGTTAATAATTATTGTAATATTTTAATTTATATAAAAAACCTCTCGAATAGCATTATTTTTTTATGTTAATTTCTTAAAGTCCACAATTTTTCTTGCCATTCTCCTTATATACATATATGTATTTCCTTTTGTTTTCAAAAGAATTGCTATGAAACTTACTTACGTTTTTTATCAGTGTTTGAACGGTAATTTTAAGTAGACTTAATACGCATACAAACACATTGTATGGCATTGTAAAAACGTGACGAAAACAGCACTCGATGTATAATTTTAATTAAGGTGCTTCGTGGCTGTAAACCTCTCACTATTATTAATGTTAGGGAATGTTCCGTCCCATTTTTGAACTGTTTAAATTTTATACGCTTTTTAATTACAGCTATTCTAGCTTCAAAAATGAACAAAAAAAAAAGAAATGCAAAAGATAAATAATTGTACATTTTAATGGGACTAATTCTACAGTTAACGTTTAAGAGACCATACTGTTTGTAATAATAATACTTGAATCGTATGGTATCAACCTTATTACGCTGCCTGAACGCAATGAAATAATTAAAATCTACAGTATTGATTCTAAGGCCTAATATTTATTGCATCACGTACTCTTAAGATTTATCGGATCTCTATTATAATAATAATCACGCGAAGATCAATTCGTTCTATGGAGAGAAAAAAAAAGAAAACAGGAATGGATGTATGTACGCGATGTCGCAAAAAAAAACCATTGAACTGTCACTGTGCCACACTAACACTCTTGATAACGCCTTAACACACGAAAGCAGCTGTCGACTTGCAGAACCAATCACCGATGCAGAACGGCTCCGAGTCCGAAGGGGAGTGCGGCTGCATTTGCTAGGGAGTTGGTGGTTTATCAATGTGCAGCTAATTAAATGCTAGCTACCTTTGAGACAATTCAGACACGAGAGAACCAAACGATTCATCCACATACTATTAAACAAGATGCTGGCTTCTTCTGATGTCGTCTATCGTGGCCCGTAATGTTTGCGCGAGGAAGGCACAACAGAGAAACGTTTTCATTAAACGCCGTTCTAATATCGACTACTTCTGCCGTAATCATTTAAGTCGTTACTAGCGGGATTCGTTGCTATTCCATGTTAATCCGGAAGAGAGCGAAAGAGAGAGAGAGAGAGAGAGAGAGAGAGAGAAAGAAAGAAAGAATGAGAGCGAGAAAGCAAGAGAGAGAGAGAGAGAGAGAGAGAGAGAGAGAGAGAGATAGCTTCGTGCACGTTACCTCGTTGTATGCGTTTGAAAAGAGAGAACATGCGAACCCGCGTGGATAACTGAAAATCGGCGTTGATTCGCAGATCGGTCACATCGATGTAAAGCCTACGGCGGCCCTTTTTGTAAAGTGTTATTTACCAGGCGATCGAAGCAATACGCAGCAAAAAACCAGCTTTCTACGACTCCGTACATATCACGAATTTCTCGATGTTACCCTTCTTCTTTTTCATTCTGGAATACCAACCGAAGCACACATTGTCGGAAGTCGATGGCTACCATTTCCATAACTCATTATCACGAACGTTCTTTCATTTCTGATCGCGAGATATATTCTTTGCGCAACACGCACAAAACACCGAGAAGCTTTGAACGAGTCTCTTAGAGAAACGAGAAAACATCACACAAACACACGTACGTTACACACATATGTGAGATCACGAGAAAACGACTGAAAGTAAACGATATATATTAGCCCGCCGTACACTGCTAGTCGAAGAATCAAACGGTCCGTAGTTGCGACCGCAACGAAAACAACCTGTCGCGGGATGAGAGAAAAGAAAATTGTAACTCGTAGAGCGCGTTCATTGGCGAGCCTTGTTCGGCGAATTGTTCGAGATTTATAATGTAATCGTAATTACAATCTTTATAGACGTTTTTTCGATATTTCTTGGTAAATAAGCGAGCGGCTCTTGTTACGCGATCCGTTCATAAATTGAGGAAGCGAGGACCGCGCGTTTCGAGGAGAATATACAAAAAAAAATAAGAAAAAACACAAAAAAAATAATCGAGAGACAAAACGACTTCGCACATAAGAGTATCGGAGAATGCTCAAATTGCTTTTACTCGCCATTTTGTACGATCGAATCCGAATTGCGTGTTTATATTAATTTTTACGTTCGACGACGAATGATACGCATGTCACAGAACGATGTCGTCTGCTATCCGAAGGTGTCGTTCGTTCAACGGAACCGCTAAGCAATATTGTTCCCCGCGGCCGAGGATAGCAGGAAATCGGTCGAGTTTAAAAAAGCAAAGCAAACTAAAATAACAAACGAACGCTGCAGCTTCTTTCCGCGAAAAGAGCCGCGACAAAACGTACAGTGAAAAAGAACGCCCACGCAAGGACGCGCGTGTCAATTCATGAACGTGTCTCGTATGACGCTGTCGAGCGTCGAGCGACGAAACACACCGGTCTTGTGTTTCATCGAGAGGAGACTGAACGCTTCTAGTACGCCAGTATGTAATTTATTAAACGAAATTCAGGTAACTCGAGCGATCTGTAAGACCTGTATTGGGCGAGGTACAACGAGGAACGCCTTTGAGGATTGAGAAAGGGAAGCCGGAGGTTGGGTCGAAGGATTAGCAGAGGGAGAGAAATAGCGCGAAAGAATGCCATACGAAAAGCGGGCCAATTTAGCATCTGCTGAAATAGAACCTAGAGACCAGTAGACGCGTCCGGTGGGGAGTAAACGCGAGGTTGAGAAAGCTTCGCTTGCTGGAACGCTGAAGCAGGCGCAGGTTTCTCTGGTGTCGTCGTTGTACATTGATGTGATAAGGCTTTTACCGAGAAAACGATGATACGAACAGGCAGTAAGAGACGGAGAGAAGGAATGATAAAGTCGTAACGTTGTAATTCATTAATCCGCCGTGCTTAACGTGAACTCTACGTCGCCCTAGCACCACCGATTTCCAAACATTAAACTGTCTTTCTAGCGCCAGCCCCTCTGTATAACGTGTCGTGTAGCGTCGATCCGTACCGCAATGTACCGCTACAAGCGAGAATCTCGACGACCTGGTGATACCAGTCTATGTTCAGCGCCAATTGGCCTTTCGAGAAAGCATTTAAGGTGGTAGTCTCGTTTCCAGGATTGGGATGGGGTTTCTCGGTAGTCAAAAGCGCTAGATAAGTCGTAAGCGTAATTTGCATTATTCAGAAGCGTACAGCTGCGCGTGTAGCTATTTTCATAAAGCTGCGACGGCTACGTGCTGCCGAATAACGCAAATTACGCCTCGTAAAAGTAAAAATAGTACTTTTGACGGTGAAAAACCCCATCTTTGGTAATCCTGGAAACGAGTCCACCTCCTTAAGAGATTTAATTCGGAAACGGAAGTCGTTGACAAAATACCCGGGTGGAATTGTATCATTCTCGGCATCCGGGCTCTTCTCGTTCAAGCCTCGGGAACTATGTATTAGGAGGCCCTGGCGAGCGAAGCGGTGATGTACACATAATTTTCACTTTGCTTCGATGTGGCGAGCGGAGGGGACGCTCGTCGAGAACGCGAGGATTCCGGTGTCGCGACCGGAAACGCGCTCGTAGTTCGACGTAGCATATAGACTCTTTTACGACTTTCCATACCGAGGGTAAATCGCTAATCTTTAATATTCGCCTATTGTAAGATTCACGCCTAAGAGGACGCGTCACTTTTCGCACGGCCAGAGGCATAGTTCCGGTCGCGTTCGGCGCGAGAAAAATCAGTCGAGGTCGTTCCCTCCGGTCGGATCGAAGCACACTGATCTAGTCGGAACGATCGACGCGTCGATCATTCACTGATCCACGGTGCTTGCTTTCCGGGGGCGCAGTGGTATTGAAATAACCTTTCCGTTGCGGTTTTAGCCCCTTTGCTACGGCGGAGATCCAGGCAAACGGATGAATCGGTTGCGAACCTAGTTAGACTAAGGCTTTAGTGTCTCTTGATCGATATCTTAAGTTTCTCTAATCGAAGGTAGCTGATCCACGACGTTTACTTTTTGGTTTGTTATTTTTTCAGTCTCCCCATCCCAGGGAAAAATTTGTTTCGTTCGCGAGTGTCGCTCTTGTTCCGTAGCGAAGGGGCTAATGGTGGTTTAATAGTATGATAGCGACACTGATTTGTAGCATTTCGAAGGGACTTCTTGTGAATGTAATTTGCAAGGCTGCCGCGTGTTCCGCGGTAACGTTATTGTAGCCGATGTTTCTTAGTTGAATAGAGGTGTTTGCTGTATCGTCTCTTTGCAATTAAATTGTCAAACTTAACGTAGCAGTAGGGTGCGATATTCAGTAATTGTAAGGTTAACCTTTGGAGCCTCGACGCCGTTCGACGATTAGTGTACACCCCTCTCCCTTACGATCGTGCTCTCCATTTCTTCAAGCTCCCCGCTTCTCATCGAATCCCTTCGCATAATCCACCGAACACAGAACAAAGAGAGGAACTTCGATTTGTGATACTTTTTATACCTTCGACGATGTGGGCGTGATGATTTTTGTATCGTTTGTAAACACGTATCGTTTCTCCGTAGCTTGTAGCCCCTCTCCCCCCGTTCGTTTCCGAACTCGAGGCTCGAAGGGTTGAACGCCAAGGCTTTAAGTTTCCGATACATTATATAAAATAGGAAATAATGTACGCTTTTGTTTAACGTCATCGAACGAGATCTTGCAGAAATATAATTGAAAATAAAAACCACAGACCTTGTTCTTTCAGGAAACATTGTGGCACACGAACATCTCGGCGATTAACGAGTTCGCGCATTGATCGCATTATTGCTATACGAGTTATATCAATCAGAGAGATCAAATGAGAATGAGATTCCTTTTCGAGTTTCGTCTCTTCTCCAGAATGATATTACCGTTTAATTAGAGCACGACGATAACGGGTTCCCGGCGGATTACTGATTTAATTTCGATTTGCTAATACGATTCGCAGATTTGGAAGGTTGATCAAAGGATCGTGACGTTTAATCATAGGTACAATGACATTTCCATCACAATACCGTAACGATGTACCAGGTAGTTGACAGTGGACACTCTCTTCACGGTCCAATCACAGCAAGGACGCCGTTTAATCCTACCTTGTGGACGATCCTCTATTCATAATCCATTTAAATGGACTTCATCGGAGCGGTAGCCTCGGTCGGATCTCAAAGACCACTGTGTCTTTGTTTTCGGGTCAGATAGGGATCGTCAGTGTAAACGAAATTCAGTGAGGAACGGCATCAAACGCCTTCGACGTGTTTGCTGGCCCGCATTTCCACGACTCGTCCCGGCATAAATACGGACAGAGAACGTTCCCGTAACCCGTCGAGACGATTCTGTGATCGAAACGACGAATTTCATCATCCGAGTTTCCCCGTTCCAATCCGTGCGGAACTTCGATCCGTGGAAATCCCGGAGAGTGTAGAAGTTCGTAGAAGGAGTAGTAGAAGGAGAGTGTAGAACGGCCGAGAAGTTTTGTAAAAACGTCGATTGTTTAATACCTTCGCCCCGTTCTTTTCGTTTTAACGTAATTTCAATCGAAACCGGGATATAATCAGCCCCGGGTCCGCGAACAGTTTTTTCGCCTCGGAACTTCCTGCGGGGGCGAATAGCGTTGGTAAGTTGAGCGCACCGAATAATTGGATAAGTTCGTGAAATATTGCCGATTAAAAGCGAAGTTGTAGAGAGCGGATGAAAAATACGAGCGAAAGCGTTCGACTAATCCGAATATTCGCGAGACCCTGGTCGCCCGGGCTAAGATTCGAATTTAAGAGGGACTGTTAAAAATACATGCAAAAATACAACCGTCTCTCGTTAATCCTTATATCGAGCATTAATAATAACCGCGTCGATGAAATTTTATCGTTCCGCGAGCGGATTTTGTATTTAAACCGGTTTTTACTAGAGCTCTTCCTTATGAGATGCCCGAGTATTCGAGTAAACAAACATGAAAAGAACAACAGAATCTAAGAATGTTGATATACTATTTTTAATTTATCAAGATCGTTAAAGAAAATAAGTAATCGTAATATGTCTTCTGTTTCTTGCAATTGACGCAAACAATTTTTAATTTCTTTATTGTTTGAAATTGCACCAACTCATTTATGGCTTCTAAAAATTTTCAAAAAATGCTAGAATATAAAATTCCACAGAATTCAATTCGATTTTTATTTATTGCAGATCTATAAGGGCTACTACCACTGAAAATAAGATTTTATTTGTTTCCACTTTGAAGATGTAGAAATTGTAGGGGTGTGCGGGGGTAGCTGAAACTTCGGGTCGGGTCCAGGATCCAGGTTAGCGTCTAGGAACGTTTGGAAGCGTTTGATAGTAATTGTTTACATAGTTTATTGTAATGTCAATTATATACAAATTTAAAATTACGTCCAGTGCTTCTACTCTGTCACACAACGTCCCATTACTCGACAATTACGACCAGTCTCGTCATTCACGTCAATCACCTTTCGGCAGTTCAATATCAGCGACTCGACGAACCACTAAATGTAATTATTCGTTATTTACAGTCTAAACCCGCTCTCAACAAGAGTTCTTACCGCATTCGCATACCATCGATTCACACTAAAAAAATCATACTGAAACAAACGGGTCCGTTCGTCCCGTTCGTTTATTAGTTCGCTTCTTCTGAAAATTGCTCGCTGTCGACGCGAGCAACGTTTCGTGTTGACATGTCGCGTCTCTCCCAATCGTGTGGCAGTATGCTGTTAGATATTTTGAACGGTAAATTGTCGGTCACGCGTCCGATCTCGCTTCTGAATTCGTGTTCGTTCTCGGTTAGTAAAAAAATCTCGTTCGAAGCAGTTTGATTCGAGATCGCGTATCAGTCGTATTCTCAGAGATTCTCATAATCGTTTCCCTTCTCTCTTTCTCTCTCGTGTTTTTATTGAGCATTTAGGCTATCGACAGCGCCTCGGATTTCACAGACGAAATCTCGATTGGAATCGGGTCGATGCGAGGCTCTGGTTATTCGTCAGACGGTCGTCGGTGTTTGAACAAATTATATCTAAACGAGTACACATACACGAACAGAGAAATTCTCAACGTAACATCCGGGCAAAAGGATTCCGCGCGAATTCAAAATGGCCGCCGCCTTCCAAAGAAAACTTAGACTCTATAACGCGAAACAAGTATTAAAACGTTCCGATTGGAAGAAACTCGGTGTTCTACTTATGTCGCGCTATTAAATATCGAAGACAACTCGATTTTTCGGCAGTTGGTCGCATAGTTTCGCGTTTCATTATCAAAAGAAATATTTTCAGAGACCCTTCGGATTTCCTGCGAGTATTTAGGCTGCGCTCGGCCGTCTGTCTCAGGTGTTCGCTTTGAACGTTGGCTTGTTTAGGCGTGTCTACCGTAATCGGGAAGAAATTCGGGGTGAGGGGATGTTTGACCGAGGTTTCATCGGTCTTGAAGATTTTCAAGGATCCTTCGTTACGGATCGTCGAGAATCGCCAAGAGAACTCGATCCGGGAGGCTTCCGTTCATCTTTACAGTCAACCGATTGAACACACTGGCTCGACGTCTTACTCGTGATAATATTCAATTGAATTAAAGTTAGATCGAAGGTCCTACGATTAAAGGTTGTCGTCTCGACGACTCTTCTGAACCAGCAATAGATTGCCGTTCCAGAGTTTCACAGGCAGATGATCTCTCTTTTCGAAACATCGAGTAGAAACGCGCGTTTACACCGTCAGATAGTTGCCGACATTTTAACCATCGCACGTTCAACCGGCACCGTTCAACGAACACCGCGCGATACATCAGTTCAATTGTTAGATCAATTGTCCGTTTCATTCGTGTATTCCTGGCGTCTAGAAACTTCTCCCGGAGTCAGACCCTCAGCTCGTCCATCACCTGTTGCTGATGATTGTGTCCCTTCTTCAAGGTCCCCGTGCCGGTCATCGCCATGCTCTCCTGCTGGAGTTGATTCGGGCTGATGATCAGGTTCTGTCCCGGTTTACCTGGCTTGGTGTTCTTCGGCGGAGGTGGTGGCATTGGCACGTGGCAGCTGTTGTTCTGCAAATCGGCGAACTCCGGCGGTGGTATGTGCTGGATGTGATGCCTCTCGGCCGTTTTCGTCTCCAAGTCCCCGCAGATGTTGTTGGGCATCTGCCCGTTCTCCTGCCTTTTCTTCGAGCAGTTGTGCTGGTTGCTCTTGTCGCGCTGGTAGTACACGCCCGCGAATATCAGCACGTTCAGGATCAGCAGACTGCAGCCGATTGCGATCGTCACGCTGAGCGCGGTCGAATAGGCTGCGAACCCATCCTCGGGTTGGGAGGTTGTGTCCTCGAAGGCTAGCTCGCTGGGAACGGCGGTCGAGACGTTCACCGTCTTCTCAGCGACCGTCACTTCTGCCGTGGTCGTTCTGGCTGTGGTTGGTATCCTCTGGATGAACCTCGGCGGGACCTTTAAATTCGATTGATCGTTTGATCGTGTTGTGATCGGTGTACAGAGGGTGCAAGTCAAGTTACATCAAAGAAATGGAATTAGATAAACATCTTAAGATTGATCTTTTCTCTTTCGTTTTTCACTACTGAAAAACGTTCATCTTTGCATTAAAAACGCGTCTAGCCTCTTAAATTTCAAATTCTAGGGTAGTTCAGAGCATACCTGTTCAGTGTCGAGCAGATGATGCGACCTGGGAACGTCGTCCGAGCCAGGCTTGTGCAGATCGGGGACTAGGTTCAGCCAGAAGGAGAGTCTGTGCGCCCTGTAGTGGTTTTTCAGCTTCGACTTGAGTTCTGGAAACACGGATGGTTTCTCAGCGGGGTCGGCGGTGAAAAACAGGGTAAAAGGAGAAGGTAGATGCCACGTAGGAACATAGTGGATGGATGAAGAAGGGAGGTTGACTTCCCAGAGGAAACGCGATAGGTCCGCCGGCGAGGCTAGCTAGCTAGCTACCCGCACGTCAACCTCTAGAGGATGGTTTTCCACGGAACCCTTTCGTAGTAACAGCATGGTAATTAATTATTGTCGCGTGGTAATCTCATACAGAAGGCAGCTTCGTTAGTCAGTGTGCCTCAAAGTTCCAAACTGGCGACTCGCTAGCTAGGTGGAGCTGCTTAGTGGGGGGAGCGAGAAAGAAAAAGAGAGGGAGAACGGTTAACCCTTGGGCTGGCTTTGCCTCGACTTTTCTACTTGCGGCTACGACGCGGCATAGTTTGAGCTGCACTGCACTCGAGGGCGAGCGAACTTTCCCGCTCTGCTGTTATTCAGCTCGTGCTGCTGACTGGATTCTCTCGACCTCCCCGCGGGGGGTTACTTGTCGCGTTAGAATCATCGTTCCGGGGAAGATGGCGCTCGAGAAAAAACGGGAAATTACGTTCGAAGATACCGAGGACTGCTGCGCGCACAGACACGAACGATAAAGTTCGCTGCAGTGATCTGAATTTGATAACTTCAGTAATTCCGCCATCTAAGCGCGACGGAGCTTCCCGATCTAAGTCACTTCCACTGGGGGCACGCTTTGCTTTATTAAAATATCATATCATTGAACTCGTCTTGACATCAGCTACACCACTATTAAAAATATATGGTGCCATTTAAACAGTCATCGATCGCCTTCGAAAGACCTTGAAAACGAGAGCAGTCGCAACATTCTTTTATATCACCATATTTGCCTCCTCTAATGGTACAACTTCTCTCGTATCCCTTCACGATCTCTGTTACAGCACAGAACCGAGAAACGGCTTAGATCGCGACTTTATTCGTTATTACGTTAAATACGGGAGTGGCACTGTAGTTGGCTGACGGGATGCTAAACGGGGCTCCTCGGTGACGAGGTGTCGTCGGCTTTTCATTTTCGAGTCGCGATGCAATTCGAAGAACGAAGCACCGGGAGCAAAAGTGAACTCCTGACGAACTGCCATTCTCGTCGTCTCTCTCCACGAGAACGAGAATTATGCAAATAAACCCTTCCTGATCCTCTTAGTTACATGCACGAAATGCGTGCGAGCTCACGGAGACTAGATTCATTATACTCACTTTGGAACGTAATCGGATTAAATAATAATTCTCAGTCCCGGGTTCAAAACGATGCGCCCGAGTCCTGGCCGAGGCAAAAACGTTTTCACCTGGTGGAAATGACTGACGGTACCCGGCCATTCAACGAAACGATTTCCATGCTAATTTTCGCACCGCGCGACTCGAAACACGCAAACACTACTTTGTGAAAAAATTCACAGAATGATTTTTATTCAGACAAGAAATAATGTTTGTCCATTCGCTTGTGGCAATTGAAAAAATGTCCGCTGATCTTGTTAAAGAACAACATTCCGTGAAACTTGGAATAAGAGACCTGAAGCGGTTAGCATCCTAAAATAAGCACACGGAGAAAGTGCTATGAAGCCAACAACTATGTATTCACAAATGGTGAAAGAGTTTTCAGCAATGGAAACGCTGCTGGAACAAGCGTATTCAGAAGAGAATACCATCGACTCGGAAGAAAATTGAAACAACGTTGACTCTACGAACTTCTCGAACAGACTAGTTACTCGTTGTTTGCGATGTTCGAATAAGACCATTCGGTTTCGGGGTGAAGAGAGTTTTTCGCCATCGTCGCGGACTTGTACAGCTAATGCTAAGCTGCGAAGTCTGAAGCTTAACTTCCCCCGGCAGTAGTCTCACACTTCCCTAACGAGTTCTTTGTGCTGTAACAAGAGTTTCAAATGTTTGTCTTCGTCCCCTTTTAAAGCCGGTGACTCACTGAAAATTTGCGCCATTGAGTCTGCCATCCGACGAACTGTTTAACGAGTATCAAAGAAATTTTTTGAATATTCTGGGTTCGTGATTTTTCTTCGACACTCACCGATGCTCAGATACTTCTTGTGCACCGCCTCGTAGGCGGCCCAGTCGATGTTTTTGAATTTATTCCGCTCCGATCGCATCGATCCTTGATCCGAACGCAGCGATCCCAACTCGGACGTACCCTCGTTCGGATTCCTGTGAAACAATTTGTTCGTTCGTTAGAAAACCGAGGTTTTCATTCTATGTAAACTTCTGGGTAATTATTTACAAAGAGATAAATTTTATCGAAATCGGAGAGGGCATCTTTGTAAATAATTAGCAAATTCTGTGACAACTTACCCTGTACGCGCGAAATTCGTCAAGTACAGTATCACGCTCTCGGAGAGGGCGATCTCGGCTTTGGTATAGTTCTTCGGCCAGTGCGACAGGCCACCTACTATAGGTGCTCCAAAAAAATATGGCAAGTCCTCGCCGTGGATGCAGCCTGGCCTCTGGAAACAGAATGCGACGGGTTCGAATTTTTTCTATTTACAATTATCGAGACCGACCAAAACGCGAAATAAAAATCCCCGAAGTGCGTTAAAACGTTTCACAGACAATTCCAATATTTTTCGAAGTTCGTTGTTTATCATGCACTCGATTTCCCTGAAACGTTCTTCCGAAGTTCGAAAATCTTGAAAATATGGCGCTATCCACGGCAGCGTGGTTTGAGAAATGAACTGTGGGAGAAGTTGTCTCGAAGAAGACGCGGCTGACAGATTAATAAAGAAAACGTATGTGTACATCCCGTAGCCTCTCCAGGGAACCGACTGTTGGCTTTGTCCCGTTGTCGTCGAATTTCTTCCAATTTCACCGCGGAACGTACGAATATATATTTTTTTCTCGTGTGGCCGGCCTCGAAATAACGGTCGGATATCCACAAAGGTAGTCCCGTGACTGAAGTATTGATGGCATTTTAACGACGCGGGACGTCGTCCCGTATTTCAAACGGTAGAAAGGCTGTTCCGGCGCAGCACGAAGATATTGAGGAGGAGGAAGCTGGATGAGCAGCGCGCGGCATGATATGTGCTCGACCCAGAGTTTCGAGATTACTCTCGGCCTTTCGACGGTCGACTTCACCATGGGAAAGCGAGCGGCCCCTTCGAAAACCCCTCGTTAAGTCTGAAAGATCGGTTCTCCAAGGAACGGGGACTCGCGCGGAGCTCTGCCAGCCACTGGACGTCTCTATTGCCCCGAAAAATTGGAAATTTCCCAGCGTCAAAGGGTCTTCCATTGCCTTGAAAACGGAAATCAAAGGGAGCGCCGGTCGACCCGTTTTCATCTGATAAAGGAAGAAACTTTAATTCTGTCGAGATGTTTATCCGGGGAATTTCGAGGTGAGCGACTAGGAGAAAGCTACTACTAAATAATTGTGTACAAAACGTGTCCCCCTCCCCTCGTCCGTCGTTTGTAGTTTCAATTTTCAAAGGGACGGGGTGTTGTTTCGTTCCGTCGGTGGTTTCATCCCGATCAAATATCGCGTTTTCGGTTCGACAGAGCCAGAAAGAGGGTGCCAGAGCGTAGGGGGATAGAGAAAGGGGTTGATTCGTTCCAACCAGATTGAGGCGGCTGCAAACTTTCCTTTGAGCTCGTCGGCAATAGAGACCTTCTGCAATTTTTCGCGGTGTCGGCATTTCCTCCCAAATATTTCCTCCATCGATTCGTCGTCTTTTGAAAGTCGTCTAACACGATGCACATCGGCGGACAAGCTGCCGCTACTTGCTTTGCGATCTCGTGCGAACGCGAACGAGCTTTCTCTCCTCGTTTCGTTCGTGCAAACACACTCGATATTTAGGGGAGTTGACGCGGCTCTGTTCCGCGAGCTGACAATGTTATTCCGTTGGTACATTGTTACTCGACTGCCCCAGTCAAATCACGCTTGTTTCGCATTTGGGGAAAGTGCAAACTGACCAACGGCACAGTGAACAGGAAAAATGAAACACTTGATATGCATTTATTAACAAAATGAGTAGGTGTATATATATATATATATATATATATATATATATAATTTAAAGGTACCATTATATTATTTTTAACCTATTAAGCAAGCTAATAAATGTTAGTCTGGGCCTTCAACCACCTCTAAATGTAGACACACTCATAGCGAGAGAGAAACCAAATGTTGAAGCTTGTATTTGGGTTCATTCTTTCCTCAAATAAGTAATCTGCATCTTTAATGTTAACAGATATTGTTATGAAACCCAGAAGGGTTTAAAATGCTTACATACAAAAAAAAATATATTAAGGAAGAAATTAAATTTTTATTTCGCTCCAGTTTCTTGCGATTCAGATGGAAAGTTTATATTTTGCTCAAGGATCCGCCGTCTAGCAAGAATAATACCGACGCAAGTATTCGTCCTTCGGTAGATGCCAGTGATTGCGATAGTGAAATCATGATCGTACAGTAAATTTTTCTGTTTTCCACCACGAAGACGACTACGTCCGCGTTGACCTCGATGCAATCGGCGAGCTACATTGATCGCTTCGAATCAAATCTGGCACCGTCAGAGGAGCGACTAGAATTTCACGATTCGCGAAGACAGATCGGATGACGTGTCCTCTGTAGCGTGCCCATCGTCCTGTTGGTCCTTTGCGCCGGTCCCCTTAATTATCTTGGAGTCTGTTCCGTCGAGCGAACATCCACGGATAATTCGCCGCTGTTCCGCGGACTTTTTCACCCTCTCTCCTCTGTTTTCCCTCCTTTATTCGGCCGCTACCCTCGCGGACGTTTCGTGTTATTAAATAATTTTACATTCCCTTTCCTCGCCCGCTTTCACAGGCCGGCTGCTTAATTATGCCACGAAACAACCCAGCCTTCTATTTACCTTGCCGCTTTCATCTTCGCCACGCCACTCTGTGTTCCTCCGTCCGTTTTAATTACGAATCGCCATTGTTTACTCCTCTCGCCGAGTTACCGGATTCAATTTTATTTTTTCTGTTAGCTCGCTCTCTCTCGCTCGCTCGCTCTCTCTCTCTCTCTCTCTCTCTCTCTCTCTCTCTCGTATACTTTGCACAGGCCGAGGAACCTTTCCGCCTCTCTCTCTTTCTCTCCCAACCAGTGCGAGGTTGTCTGCAATCGATACATCGAATCTCTAAACCGCCGATACGAGTCCGACAGCGTCTCGAGGAGGCGAAACTCCGAATCCCGATTCGAAAATCAGATTCTCACCGTTCGCGGAACACCTCGGGGAAAGAACCCAAGTTGTTTCAAGTTTTTTCTCTCTCGGGCAGCCAACTTTCCACTCTGTTTCGTCGATGCTCAACGCGGAAGACACCGACTTCGAGAATTAATGTAAGCCAATATGTACGGCGAACGGCCGTTAACGAAGGAACAAAATATCCTACATCCTACAACTTGGCCCGCGGTTCATTTGTTCGACACCGCGAGCTTGTAACCCGACTCGTTCGCGACGTTGTTTCAATTAAAATTTTCCTACAAATTAGACCCTTTCGGGTTTAACGTGCACCCGCGAGCCACGCCGTTGTTTAATACTATTCCGTAGGTTATGCTCAAACTGGGTCAGGTGTAACCGCGCTTGTTACTCGCCGAACCTTAGTCTGGCACACTTTTCCTTTTATTCCCGGTATTATTTTCTATATTATTTACATTTCTGTTGCTCTTTTTTTGTTTTTATTCCGTTAGCTTCTCTTTTCCGCGGTTTTCGATACGTTTATTATAGAAACAGAGGCAGTTTGACGAGCTTTTAATTAACGGTGGGATTGTTGTTGCTCTCAGCAAAAAATTGATAATCTGTGATAACGAGCAGACATATTCCGTAGATAGAATTATGCAATTTTAAACTACATATTCCGTAATTTCTTGAAGCTTCGAGGACGTCGACAGTGACAGTTAATTAACAATGTTTTTCCCAGCGAGAGAGAAGAAGAGATCGGCGAAAAACAGGCGGAGAGTCTGCCGCGTTCACGCGCAGAGGACATCAAAGGCTGCCGGGAGGCGTGTTTGAATTTAAATTTAGATCATCGATTGCACGATGCTGGAAACGTCTCGTAACAACCCGGCTGGGTGTACCGTGTCGTCAGATCCGGACTTGTCTCCCACTTTACCGGTTACCCCTTCTACGACGCTATTGTCCCATGCCAGTGTTGCCATATGCAATTCAAACGGACAACATTCCCTCTCCTCCTTTTCCCCTTCCACTATCCCATTCCACTACCATGAGCACACATCATTGTCCCCCACTAAGACCGTAGACTGGTCGCGCAGTCGCGCAACGTGTACCAGATTGCTCTGGTCATCAGAGAGGGGGTACTTGTATTCTCCTCGATTTTCTCGATCTGGCGACACTGTCCCGTACTCCCCTCAAACTGCTTCCACCTCTACCACCAGATGTGACTTTCTTCTACCCGAGTCTCCGATGATGGAGGGGGAAGCATATGGACTGTACTCTGACATGGTCGTGCATGTGACACAATGTCACGTGATTGATGACGGAGAGAGAGAGAGAGAGAGAGAGAGAGAGAGAGATAGAGAGGGTAACTTTAATCCCCTCAATTTCCCCGATCTGGCCACACTGGCATTCACAACTGCCCAGTGTGGCCAGATCAAGATTAGTCTCCCACTCTAACTTACCCCCACGCGTCTGCGACGGACCGGTCTCTGTCGCGTCACAATGTCACGTGACTGGTGACAGAGAGAGAGGGCAACCGTACTCCTCTCAATTTCCCCGATCTGGCCACATTGATGTTGACAACTGTCCAGTGTGGCCAGATCAAGACTAGTCACCCACTCTAACTTACCCCCACGCTTCCGCGACGGACCGGTCTCTGTCGCGTCACAATGTCACGTGACTGGTGACAGAGAGAGAGGGCAACCGTACTCCTCTCAATTTCCCCGATCTGGCCACATTGATGTTGACAACTGTCCAGTGTGGCCAGATCAAGACTAGTCACCCACTCTAACTTACCCCCACGCGTCTGCGACGGACCGGTCTCTGTCACGTCACAATGTCACGTGACTGGTGACAGAGAGAGAGGGCAACCGTACTCCCCTCAATTTCCCCGATCTGGCCACACTGATGTTCACAACTGCCCAGTGTGGCCAGATCAAGATTAGTCTCCCACTCTAACTTACCCCCACGCGTCTGCGACGGACCGGTCTCTGTCGCGTCACAATGTCACGCGAGTGGTGACAGAGAGAGAGAGGGCAACCATACTCCCCTCAATTTCCCCGGTCTGGCGACACTGGTGTTCACAACTGCCCAGTGTGGCCAGATCAAGATTAGTCTCTCACTCTAACTTACCCCCACGCTTCCGTGACGGACCGGTCTCTGTCGCGTCACAATGTCACGTGATTGGTGACAGAGAGAGAGGGCAACCGTATTCCCCTCAATTTCCCCGGTCTGGCCACATTGATGTTCACAACTGCCCAGTGTGGCCAGATCAAGACTAGTCTCCCACTCTAACTTACCCCCACGCGTCTGCGACAGGCCGGTCTCTATCGCGTCACAATGTCACGCGAGTGGTGACAGAGAGAGAGAGGCTAACCGTACTCCCCTCAATTTCCCCGGTCTGGCGACACTGGTGTTCACAACTGCCCAGTGTGGCCAGATCAAGATTAGTCTCTCACTCTAACTTACCCCCACGCTTCCGTGACGGACCGGTCTCTGTCGCGTCACAATGTCACGTGATTGGTGACAGAGAGAGAGGGCAACCGTATTCCCCTCAATTTCCCCGGTCTGGCCACATTGATGTTCACAACTGCCCAGTGTGGCCAGATCAAGACTAGTCTCCCACTCTAACTTACCCCCACGCGTCTGCGACAGGCCGGTCTCTATCGCGTCACAATGTCACGCGGGTGGTGACAGAGAGAGAGAGGCTAACCGTACTCCCCTCAATTTCCCCGGTCTGGCGACACTGGTGTTCACAACTGCCCAGTGTGGCCAGATCAAGATTAGTCTCTCACTCTAACTTACCCCCACGCTTCCGTGACGGACCGGTCTCTGTAGCGTCACAATGTCACGCGACTGGTGACAGAGAGAGGGTAACCGTACTCCCCTCAATTTCTCCGGTCTGGCGACACTGGTGTTTACAACTGCGGGATATAAGTTGAACGTTCCCGATGGCTCGCGACGAATCGGGCTCAATCACGCCCGAACGTTTCGCGAGCGTCGCGGTAATTGTCAAGCAATTCCACTAATTAACGATCTGATCTCAGGGTCGTTTTCTCTCTTTCTAGCGCGTGTTTGCGTCTCCTGTCTGCGAGACGATGTTTGACGCGCACTCGTTCCGCCGGTCGCATTGTCGCCGGAGGTTCGGAGCGTTCGCTGGAAAATTGCGAGTTCAACGGCGCTCGATTCGCACGGCCAATGGGAGGACCGTGTATTCGTATGCAAAACGGGAGCGAATTGTGGGGTGGGGTACTGGGTCGGCGAAGCAGGGTTGTGTAGGGGTTGCGGCGGGTGGAAACGAAGCCCGGTGAAAGGAAGGGTTGGAGAAAGAAATGAAAAGGATGGAGGGGTAGGAGGCGACGCGGGAACTTATTCAACGGCTTCTGACGTGGAAAAGGCTACGGGAAAACGGCTATGGCGAACGCTAATGCCATCAAGACTCCCTCGTTCCTTCGAGAATGCGAGCACGTCGAAAACGATCGCTTCCATGGCCAATTTCGACTTAATATTCCACGCATTGTGAGGATGAAACGCGGAAAAAAGAGAGAGTCGATTGTATAACCAGGATGCGAACGGCTGCTTTATCCCGACGAACGAGAGAGTATTCCTGTGCTCACAGATCTAATTTGCTGCACGAACGAATTCATTTCTTAGCAACCCGGCCAAATTAAATGGAAAATAACCGGTAGACGCACGGAGTATTGCAGCAATAATGTTTCGCGCTAAGCAAGTGCGAACATTTTTATGGACTTTAATTATATTATTTGTGTGCTACTTCTGAATACATACGCACAACTTTCGTTTCATCCATTCTTTCACATTCAGTAAATCTGTAGTAATTTGTCTTAGTTCAAGGATTTACTGTATTACCATGTACGGGTCAACGAGAGCATTCACAAAATTTTGAAAATAAGTAGGCTAATTAATCTCGTTTGTTCGTTAACTAAACAGTTAAGTATTCGCGAGTAACTGTGTTCAACCTACTGGCAGGGTCTCTGAAAGAGCTCGGTAGATAGGATTGATATACAAGTCGAGTCTTATTTTAACAAGCTCTGTGCCACCGTGACCGTCATAGAAACCTACATAGACCCGGCAAAGCCGGTTCCCCTGGTCGGTCCGTTTCGGTTCGCGAGATTTTTTGAAACGGACCACGCAGCTGTCGATCGAAGCGAATTACGAGGTTCCTTTTAGCGGTCGGGATTAAAGCTTCGCCGCGGCTCGCAATGCCGAGGCGTCAGGTTGCATTTACGCGGCTAAAAGGATTACCGCACGCGCCGACACGTCGTCGCGACGTGTGCATTTCACGTCAAAACAGAGCGTCGGCTACCGGGCTTGTTAATTTATTTTCCTGATTACGTTATGCCTCGAATCGAGTCTGGCTCGTTACAATAATGAAGTTTATTGTTACTCGTTGTCGTTCGATCTTTTTTTTCGAAGTATTTGCCTCGCATTATAAGTTCGCTCCTCGCGGGAGCCTCGTTTATTTTATTTTATTTTTTTCCGGGGCTTTAAGGGGCGACACAAAGTTTCTGTTGAAAAGACGAGCGAGAATGCCGCCTCGCCGTATCCTTTTTAAATTCGAAAACTTTGACCAGGAACGAAAAATTTGTTCCTCCTCCTTCAACCCACCCCATGCATCCCCTCGGCAGTCGACTAATTCCGTCCTGAAAAGGTTAATGAAATTCTTCCCGTGGAACGTTTTCGAGAAGGCCGCGCGATGAATATGCGACCGTGCGATTCCATTCAGAAGTTCCCCCCGCTGGAAGGCCGTGTCCTGAAAGGTCGCGTTCACGCTTTCCAGCAAGATGCAATTTTCTTTCGCCGCGCATCCGATATCCGTCCGCTGTGCTCTGTATTTGCATGCCAGAAAAACTCGTCAGAATCCGTCGGTTATTCCATAGTGACGAAAAATGTCTGTGACCATAAAAGTTTAAAGAGCTTCCTAAAGAAGTTTCAGCTTCGTTCTTGTCAACCGGTGATGACTTCGTCGCCTCTCTTTATTCCTTCGTCTTCCACTTCTTGCGTCCGGTGCCTTTTAAACTCGACAATCTTCCCGTGTAACTCGCTTTGTAACGCTCGGCGACAGGGACGGCCAACAAAATATTTTTAACGAGAATTCTTTTCTTTTATCAGCTCCACGGAAATGTGGAGTGCAGGAACACGGTTCGGAACACGGTTCGGAACACTTCAATGTAGTGTCCGGGACTTAATTGGTTCCGAAGAACAGAATGTACGTCGAAGAGCGTGCCAGATTACATTCGGAGTCTTTAGATTAAGACTTCTGTCCTCACACTACCTTCCTTTGTGGTGCAGCGTCACGTGATTGTATTCCCCTCAATTCCCCTGATCTGGCGATTTCAGTGATTAAAACTTTTTTTGTAATTCTTAATTTCCTAAAAAAGGAGAAACTTTATATCTATTGTAAGCCTATATGCTCTCCAATAGCTGTACATACATTAACAAAACCAAAGTAGAATTTTATTTCGATTTAAAGGAAATTAATAGCATACATATTTATTAGACTCTATTTAGTTAAAACGGAGGGGTTAACTGTATTCAAGGCCCACAAACGTCTCATAAAAGCGGAACAACTCATTGAATAATACGGGAACAGGAAAGACAAAGTTTATCATAATTAGACTGCGGATCTTTATGCAAAATAAAAATATCTTGCATTGATTGTGGCAAGCAGGAATAACATAAAAATTGATTTCATCCCTTGACGACTTTGTTACGTTAAAAGCAAGAATACAACGTTCTCGAATGTTTAAGATCTTACTGTTTTATATTTCACCCGACCAATTTCAAAGATCCGCAGTCTAATCATAATAAATTGCACGAATTAAAATTTACATTCGGATACACCAAATACAGAAATGCACGAGGTACATTCCGAAATGTTCTGTATTACTAAAAATTCGTAAGTCAGTCCTGAAACATCAGAGAGATCCGAAATGCTTCAGCGGACAAGAAACGGCTACATTATTCCGCGATATTCCGAGGCATGTATCTACAGGGGTGTTTATGAGCGTCCCGTGGTCGTATCTGATGTCTGGAAGTTGCGCCTTTCACATCCCCACCGCGTCGTCGAGGCGGCAGTTTGAAATCGCGGCGAGAAAGTGGTGGGTAGAAGAGGGATGAATTTCCCCGCGAACGACCGATTATTATTACGGTGCACGGGGGTGTATATTACGCGGTAAATCTTGCGCGCGTCGGTTCGCGCAGGAAACGGATACGCGAGGGGAAATTGTAAAATTACGGGGGAACGCGATCGGTTGTGTGTCACGTTAGAACTCGGCGTATCCGTTGGGAGTTTCGGTTCGCCACGGATGTCCTGGTTATCATTGGCGATAGCGTTACGATTTCCGAGGAAACGCGTCGCGCGACCAGCCCCCCGTCGGAAATTGCCGAGATAACAGAGGGGTGGAACGACGGGGAACGGCTTGTTTAAAGCTTGGATCGAAAAAGGAAACCGCGTCTCGGAACCGGCCGGCGACGTTAATTGCGAAGAAACCGGCGGCCAGGGTTGGGGTATTTGTCGCAGATAGCGGCGCAACCCCCTGCTAATGGAATTAATTCGGAACCAAAGTTTCCGGATTTTCAGGCAAGGTACTGGGTTCCCTGCGGGACCGGAGTTTTCGGAAAACTCTTATCAAATCTCCCGTCTTGTGATTCATTCGTTAAATCCGCTTTCAACTTCCCAAACATAACTTCGAATATTTAAACTTCCTAAGTAGAAATACCTGGCATAAATCGGCCGCGGGATCGCAATGGCTAATATGAGGGCTACGTTCTACTTGACCGACAACGACTTCCTCGGTAATGTTTACGTTCACGCTATTGTTCGATTAATTTACCATAATCACGATTTTTTACTGCACACCTGAAAACTGTCTTATTGGAAGCCATCCTCCTCGCACGTGTTTTCAGTCTCATTACAACGGAACGTAATGTAATAGATCAATTCTAAATCCGAATTCTAAATCAAGCAAGTTTACGTTTTATTCGAATTTTAACGTCAATTTTAAAGGGAACGATACACATGTCATTCTGCTCCCAATGAGCAGAACATGATACAATCGTAAAAAAATTTCATCTTGAGAAAGTCTGTCAAGGTCAATTTTTCAAAAGTGTAGAATCACGATGTAAAGGTTCTTACACATCATTTCTTGGCACCCAGTACACACAACTCAAACTAATGACCGAAGCTAGCCAATATGTCGACAAACATTGTCGAGGAAGTCACTGTCGGTCAAGTAGACCGGTTATGTCGTCGCTTTACGAATGGTTTTCGGGCATGAAGCGACTGCGAGCCGCGGAAAGACTCGGAGAAGTACAACGGTGGGTTGATTAATGTCCAGTTGAAATCGCTGGAAAACCGTTTCGTCGATGAAATCTTTCACGGACTCGCGAAATGAAACATAGATCGATCGACGTGGGCGGGGATCGAGGAACGACGCCGGTGTAGAATGTATACGGGCTGGTTTACAAGTCTGGCGTCCGATTAATTAAAATCCGGGCATTGATGGGATCGCGCGCCGGAACTCGCCGCTTCGTAATTAGAAAAAGCCCGTTTTTCATGGCCGCAACAACACACCGACGCACTAGCACCGTACCGTATCGTTATTCTACCGAAGGAAACTCTCCTCACGGTTCTTCGCAGTACCGTTTCGTCGCCAAATGAAATTCGTGAATGGAGAATCGAGTTTTCGGCGTGCGCGGGGGCGAACGACTTCCCTCGCTAAACTGCGGCACTTTGCACGCGCGGAACGGAAGCCCGGGGAAATGGCTGCGAACGTGAAATGCCTTCTGTCTGAGTCGAGTGCAAGCTCCCGTTCAATGAACCGTAAGACGCATGATGATATTTCTTGCAAATTTATGTGGCTGGAACTGCAGTATTAAGTAGAGTTTCGAAACACTTCACCGGTTATACAAGTCGAATCGAGGAACTATCTGCACGGTCGGATAGCCCAATTATTAGACTACGGATCTTTATGCAAAATCAAGTGAAAATTTGTTTCTTCCTTTAATAAGTTGACTGTAGATCTTCCTTTATCTGGACTCAAGCTGATTGGTACCGATAACGTCACACAGCCGATTTACCGAACTCCTATTACGTGAACTCGCGAAAAATATCATACTTACGAAATCGAAAAATAATTAAAATGTCATTACGTTAAGAAATAAAAAATAATTGTTTCAATTTTTGTCATGAAATTCCTGAAAACTTAACGAAAATCAAACATCTTTTCCTAGCCAGAACATTTCCATTCCCTATGATTTTTAAAATTTTATGGATATGAAATTGTTACGATACCTCGTACAATACCTAAATGTTTAGTAATTGATCAGACACCTATATGTTTAATAATGAAAACAATATTTTGAATAATGGTACAGCGATTTCAGTGAGACTGGCCCCAGAACGCGTTCGGAAATAATTCCTCGTGAGTAGTTGCAGGATTGAATCTTCGAATAGAATGGATTAGTCCTTTTTCTCAGGCATTTCCGGGGCCAGGAAACGCAAAATTGGATAACGAAGGAAGCGACCCGCCTGAAAAGGGTCTTCGAGCTTCCTTTCCCTCCGTGAAAAATTTCTGTTCGGCCGCGCGCTGAATGGCCAAAGCGGCGCGCGTCGCGTCGGCAACGGCTGTGTGCGCGTTACCATCAAAGCGGAGCTGTGTAAAGACTGGCTGGAAGCGGAATTTAGATTAAACTTCCGTTTGCCGATTACGCGTGTACACAGAGAGCTGAAGGACCGCCGGTAATTGGGGGGACACGTGAGGAAAAATTGTGCGATTCCCGCCTACCAAGGAATATCGCCTGGCTTCGAATTAATCTCGATCCGAGTTCGCATAATGCACAACTCGACAAGAATGTACAAATTTCAAAGGAGGAATAACATTTTTCCCTTTGACTTTTCTTTTCTGGAAAATTTTTATTTCGCACAAAGATCCGCAATCTTCTGGTGAGAATATAGATTTAGCTATATATGTTTTCTTCTATTTTAAAAATATGTATAAATGCACAAGGATCCACAGTCTAACTGTTATCAATGAAAAAATTGCCAAGTAATAATTCTTTATGGATTTCGGGTAATGATTTAGGTTCGACTAACTTCTTTTTTCACCATATACAGTACAGCTACTCGGCAGTAGAATAAAATCAGGTCTCTTTGACTTTTCTTTTCTGGAAAATTTCAATTTTCCACAAAGATCCTCCTACCTTAAAAATGTATAGAAATGCATAAAGATCCATAGTTTAACTATTAATAATGGAAAAATTCCCTAGTAATGATTCTTTATGGATTCAGATAATATACAAAATATATATTAGGTATTAGGTATCAATTAGATATCAAATTGATGATGATTTAGGTCCAACTAATTTCTTCTTTCACAATATACAGAACATCTATTCGGCAATAAAATCAGGACTATTTGTCAGCCTGTAATTAGTCGTTTCGTATACGCATAAATTATGCGCACCACCGCGCTCGTTTCCACGAGTTTATTAAAACATCCTGCGTGACGATGGGCATATTTAAAAATTGTTCCGCGTGTTTTGTTGCTTTTGTTACTTTTGTTGCTACAACTGTTGCGGAGTGTTGATGCTATGGAAGTTAGTTGCAGGATGGTGAAAATTTGAGATTTTCTGCTCGGAGAAAAAGGTAATTAGACGGAAAATAACCTGGCCACCGTTCTACAAAAATGTGCGGTTCCGGTTTCGCGGGAAACATACACCCTCTGGCAATATTAGATGCGAAAATGGTGCAGACGCCGCCGCCGCGCCGCCTCTCCGTAAAAATTGCCGAGAGTCTTAAACGACTCAGCCCCTAGTTGCTCTTTCCGTCGCTCAGCCAATTCCAAGTTATTCGATTTTAGAATTGGCTTCGAGCTGTCGTATAAGAAGCATTTTCCATTCTTGAACGATGGAAATCGCGTCGACGGATCGTTGAAAATGAACGATCAAGCTCGAATTATTTTTTCACTCAATCTTTTCACCGAACGGTTCTCCGATGAAAAGAATTTCCTCTCCGCTATCACAATCGAGCAGAGAGTTGCCTGATTTCGTTAAAAGTTGAACAACTGTATCATCAAGCTCCCAGATAATTTCAGAGTCGGTAATTTCGTAGCGAGAATGTAATGATATTAAAATTTCATATGCGAATTCGCGATGCTTATAAAACTTTGCCTCCGGTTCCTCGTGGCCAGGGTATAATTACTTCGTTTCCCATTAAAATCATTCTGCGGTGTCTGCCGGGCTTTTTGCGAAACAACTAGAGTGGCCGTTACCATTTGTTCACTCCAGAAAGTTTTTCCGCTGCGCGCGGTTTATCGAGGAAATTAATAATCATCGATCGACTGCGTGACTGAAGGCGAATTTACACTTGTTCACTTTAAATGTACGTTTGAAACAGAACGTGGAAAAATTGATTTGTAAGGGCAAGTTCGATTTAATCGATTCGTGAAAACCAGAAACCGATCCTACTTCGTTCACGAGTCACCTAGGGTGCTCGCTTCCGGTGAAATGGGGATGAAAATAATCTTCGCAGCTTTCACTGCGGACGAGTCATCCGGGACTTTCTAAACGTCGAGGTGGAAACGTAATGTCGTGAAGAATGGCGAGTATGTGGGGAAAGAGCGCGATGCATCATCGTTAGCAATAAAATATGCGCGATGTGGGTTAATAACCGACTCCTCTGATTAAATAACAGGCAACTCTTGGCCTCCATTCTCGAACGGCATTGCTCGAGGGTTGTTCAACTTGCCACGCAGCCAGCGAGATCTTTGATCTTTATTACGATTTCTGAGACGTACCTGAGGGTAGTCGCCGAATTTCGTCTGGTAATCGAACACATAGAGGTAAGAATTTCGGTGAGATTGACTGTGAAGGTCCGCGGTCCTCGTAGCTGGCGCCACAGTGTTCGCATCCCCTAAAGCCTCGAGCGTTTCATCCCTGGAAAATTGGGAAGGTATCCTTTTATCCCCGGTTCAAAATTGAAATCTTAATACCACCTGTGATCAAGTTGCGAAATGTAATTCGGTGTTTTCTCGTGGTTAGCTTACTTTATGTTCACCGGATGCTGCACCGGACGCTCCCAGTCCGTGTATTCGTTGATGATCGTCGCCAGGATCTCTGCTTGGTGGTATGTGTACGTGTTGCGAACGAATTCCCTGAGAATCTTCGTCCTTCTTTCAGCCTCGATGCCGTATTGCGCGTCGCTCGCTGTCAATGAGAAGTACGCTTCCGAGCGCACCACGCCGATCATTAGGTCGTACCTGAAATCATCAAGAACTTATGCAGCAACGTCTCCGAACACGCGAAAGACGCACGTAATATCAATGAACTGTTCATAAATTCGAAAGTGTAGATACAAAAAGAACGAACGAATTAATTTGTTTGCCTAATAATATCATGTTAATAGATGCTAGAGAGAGGCTCATTACGGTCAACGTTGTTCGTGTTTACTGATCATTTCGATCCGCAACGATAGAGTAAATATAGACTGCGGAGCCGCC
The DNA here is from genome assembly GCA_028455805.1 of Lasioglossum figueresi. Lineage (NCBI taxonomy): Eukaryota > Metazoa > Arthropoda > Insecta > Hymenoptera > Halictidae > Lasioglossum > Lasioglossum figueresi. Next base: position 16,805,465 of record CM052194.1, read on the forward strand.
TAATATTTCATAAATATTCATCGGTAAATAGATTCTTCGTTAATATCCACTACCGTTCCGTGTTCGCTAATTATTTGTTGGCATAAAAAAACCCCTCGTAGCAGCGCTGTTTATTTCGTAAATATGCACAGCTGTGCTGGCAATGGATCGCAGAACGAGAGAGATTTTCAACTTTGTTACATATCGGGAACAGTCGTTCTCACGCGTTAACATTACGTTAAAACACGTAGAAAAGGAAAGTAGAATATATTCAAAGTGTAATTTCAGCGACAAAAATTGACGAAGGCAGTATAAGCTGAATATCCAAGGAAACTTGTGAAATTTTACATTTTTCTGGATAAATTCTAGCAACATTTTAGCGTTATCTGCTAAGAGTAAATGAATAAACTAATGAGGATGTCTTTTCGTCACCGACGGTGGACAGCTGTCAAAAGAGAGATCAGTGTCTCGAGAACGAGGGGGTTGAGAACTCGTTTCCGAGGATGGAAGGGGTGGGGATCGTGCGACAAAAAATGCAGTAATTAAAAGTAGTATATTCGTCGGGGAAAGAGTGGTCGCGATCCCGTCGCGGGGGTGGAAAAAGCGAAATAATACGAACGGTTCGAACGACGACGGTAGGAGAGGGGGTGGAGTCGTCGGCGGGCTTCGCAGGACGCGACAGGATGCGGGGGTTGAATGTAAGGGTGAGAAATAAAGGAACCGGGTGGGTACAAAGAGCCCGAAGATAATGGACGGCCATGGTCGGAAGGAGGCCGAGAAAGGGAGATGCAGGACAATGTATTCGAAAAAGTTTACGAGGGATGTCGTCTAGCGCGGCGGGGTTGAAAGGTGCGGAGAAGAAGGGGACCGATGGCGAAACGAAGAAATAGAAGGAATTCATAGAATGACGGCCGGACGGGGTAGTGGTGGGAGGGCGGGGGAGAGAGAGGGAGAGAAAGAGAGAGAGAGCAGGCTCGCGAAAACGTTCTATTTATCACAGCGTCGAACGAAAGCAACCCCCCTCGGCTCTCTCGCCATTTCCACCCTTAACCGAAGTCCAGTAATGAGTTTCCAGCACGCGTTAACCGATCCTCCTTTCTGCTCGGCGTTCGAACTGTGTTTTCGAGCGGAGAGATTGGTGAACGCGTCCGATGGAAGAAATACACTGACCGTCCGAACTATTGAACTAGGTTGCCTGACGAATGGGGGAAGATAATATTATTTTGTAACGACCCCGCAAGCTGTACGTGTAATGTGTAATATGCACCTTTAGCGTTTCACCATTAATATTGTCTAATGTTCACAAATATTTGGTCGTTCCTCAAAAAATATACTTTGCGAGGTAAAATTCCAACGAGGATGTGCATTGAAATGTCTAAATTGTCAGTTTTAGATTAACTGTGAACCATGTAATTTAATATTCTTGTAATACCGTGTAACTTCTCGGCCAGTATAAATATCAGAAGATCTACAGAGTAGTACAGAATGAACAGCGTCATGTCTTCAACACTGCATGTACATGCAAAGTCAAGTCTGCATATGAAATATCACGGCAGGACATTTGTAACGCAGAAAGGGAACGTGTCACTCATAACGTGATTAAATATTTTGGCGTGACACTATTTTCATCGCGCATCCGGCAGAGCTTCGCGAGATCGCTGTTTCGAAAGGGACAATGTGCAGTTTGCGTTGGGTGACACGCAAACATTTTCACGGAACTGCGGATTTTGTACATTTATGGCGAAAGTAGGTGAAACACGAAATGGAAGAAACATCAGGAACAGAATATTGCTGTTGCGTAGCCTATTAAACTTATTCAGAAGAAGTATTTTACGTGACTCTCTCTTCTTGCAATTTTTATTTTTAATGCACGAATCGCGCAGTGAACACATTACTTTTTAAATAATATTGGAGGACAGGGCGGGAAAGGGTTGAAGAGAAAGTCGATTGGAAATACCTGGATAGTTTGGCTACGGCGTCCTTCCGCAGCAGGATGTTGTTCAGCGTATTGATCGTGTCGACTTGCACGGTGAAGTCCTGATCTTCTGGATCACCGGGATCGATCACGACACCGTCTATACTGGGGCCGAACGCGGGGGCGAATTCCAGTCCCTTGACGGGCACGGAGACTAGCGCGTTCAGTGGCACTTCTCTCAGGCATCTAAGCAATGCTTGAGGATTACCTGCGGCCTGAACAAACAGAACACGTTAGTTTGCGTCCGATAGGGTCTCGAACAGGGTTCAGCTTACAGCGACGTTCTCACAAAGACCTCCCGTTTGTCTTTGAGATTTCGTCGCAATTGCCAATCGATCGCGAAACGCGACTCTGACGATTTCAGTAGCGCAACAGCTTGCTACTTTTCTTCGATGGACAAAAAAAAGAAGACTAGATCCAGAAATGCGCAGCGCATCGGGGCTCGACACGGGTTTCCAGCGAGTCTCGGGCCAACGATTTCCTAGCCACGAATCGCACCGTTCGACATTCGATTGCGGCGTGACCTCCGTCTAGCTGCCGAGCAGGATTTCCAAAGGCGATTACTGTCCGGACGCTAAAGCAATTCATTTGCGTGGAGCCGAATTAAAGTCAATCGGCGCATCGGTCCGTGCGGCGTCACTGCGTTCCATTGCGCGGAACATCCGTTTACCGGGGCTTCGTTAACCATTTTCGGGGGTGTACGTTTCGCTGGAGATCCCGTCGGGAATTCCGGGGAGAAATCGTTAGCCGGTTCGCTTCCGTTTGAGCACCAAAGGCCCGCTGTTGTTGTGTTCCGGATTGCATGTGTGCTAGTCCGACTACGCGTTTTCACGTACCGCTCGGCACCGACGCGACGCGCCGCGACGACGTCCCGACATTTTCATCGCGCTTTTTCGTGGAGGACACGCACGTGTCTCGATTAACGCGAAGAATGTCACGAGCGTCGTCTGCAAGTAGTTATTCATCTGGTGACGCTATCCTTCAACGCGCAAGCCCAAAACGATACCAACCCAATGATTAAACTTTAAGGTTTCGGATTGTTCCTTTATGAAATTTTCATTGGCGCATTCGTGACATTTTTTTGAATGAAACGGTACCAAACGATTCATTGGCGAAATGATTGTCTTTTGTACTTTTTTTAACACGTATAATCCTGCAGATTTTAACTTTTTTCTTCAAAATCTACAGGTTTGCATAAAGAATTTACCAAATTTTTGGTCCTGTAAAGCGAAGTTTAGTCTTCAACTCTGATAAAAAAATTTTTCGATCGTCGATAGACTGCGGAAATTTATGTAAAATAAAAATCGTTTGTATCAAATGCAAGTAACAGAAGCAAAATCAAAATTTCTTGCTGCATTGATTTTAATAAGCAGGAACTGATCCATTGGTATTCTTGAATTCTTTGAATATGTCTACAGCTATAAATCGTAACTAACCATTTTTGTCGTGAATTCATAAAATCCGCAGTATAATCATCAATGATCAAGATTTGCTGCAAGTTACCGTTCGAAAGGCAAAAATTTCATGTGAAATTTAATCGCTACCAATTCCCCGGCACGACACCATTTTCTAATCCTGTCGAGCCCTCGGCCGAATCCCACGGTGAAATTAATTTCGTCATTTTTCCCACGAATCAAATTCAATCAATCCCAGCTGCGAGTATCCACCGCCGCAGCATGATTCCATTCCGTTTTCCATTTCGACCGAATCCACTTTTTTCCGCTCGATGAATGCGGGGTGAGAGAGACCAAGAGAGTAAGTGAGAGTAAGTGAGAAAAAGAGACGAGGGGGGAACAATTGAGCACGTTTATCCCAGGGCCCGCGTTTAATCGTTATTTTCAATCGGCTGAAAATCGAGGGGCTGTTTAGGCTCGCCTACGCGGAACGGGCAACGGCGGAGTGGCCGTAAGCATCCGACACGTATCGATATTGCCTCTCGATGTCGTTCGATAAAAACCTCGATCGCGATACCGTCGAGCCGCGTATCCGGCGATGTCGTTACATCCTTCGAGTTAGAAACACGAAATTGCAGGACGATGGAAATTATGAAGGACCACGCGGTACTTCAGCCTCCATATCGGTTTTCGATTTTTCGATTACGTCACGCAGTGCTCTACATGCTGAACGTCTCCCGAAATAGGCTAGCCGACTTTCAAGGAACATGCATTAAGTAGTATTGCCTCGTAATGAGTCAGACAACCGTTGATGAACGATTTTCACGTTTAATTGAAAATTGGTGAACGCGCCAGTGAGTGACCAGGTTAGAGTAAGATTACTTGGACCTTTCCAAAAGTTAGAACAATTTTTATCCATTGAAAATTTATTTAATGTTTCTCAGTTTCATGCGTCTTTAATTTTTTGTATGGCAAAAATTCAATCTTTAAAATGAGTCTAAACCAATATTGCTGTCTCATTTTATTTAACGAAGTCGTCACAGTAAATGTCGACCATTTTTCGCGAATGGGAATTGTTAAGTGGTATTGCCTCGTAATAAGACAGACAACCGTTGATGAACGATTTCCACGTTTTATTGAAAATTGGTGAACCTGTTTCTATAAGTTACAACAATTTTTATCCCTTGAATTGTTTTTTTAATGTTTCTCAGTTTCATGCGTCTTTAATTATTTGTGTGGTAAAAATTCAATCTTTAAAATGAGTCTAGACCAATATTGCTGTCTCATTTTATTTAACGAAGTCGTCACAGTAAATGTCGACCATTTTTCGAGAATGGGAATTGTTAAGTAGTATTGCCTCGTAATAAGTCAGACAACCGTTGATGAACGATTTCCACGTTTAATTGAAAATTGGTGAACCTATTTGGACGTTTCTATAAGTTACAACAATTTTTATCCCTTGAATTGTTTTTTTAGTGTTTCTCAGTCGTTGCATGGCAAAATTTCAACTTTTAAAATGAGTCTAAGCCAATATTGTTGCCTTATTTTATATAAGTCGTCGCAGTAAACGTCGACCATTTTTCCGAGAATAGGCAATTTAGTTAGATGTAATCAGGTTCATTTGTTATAATCTCAAAGATTCACGAGCCGGGAAGCGTTTTGCAGGAAGTTTAAACTTTACTGGCCACTTCGTTCGAGCGTCTAAAGTTACGTTTCTTGTTTATTACACCGCGAGGTGGAGGGTGTAAAATCTTCGCGTTTATGTAGTCCATTTGCGTCACTTTGTGCTACAGTTAGCGGAACACCTTGTAGAGCGGTTGTTTCGCGGGAAATTCATTGTTCAGCGATAGTTCGAGGCTCCTCAGTTAATTTATACGTGTCTGCAGTTCTTCGTTTGCATCCGGATCGACGTTCCCGTACGGCATCGGGTACTATTTCCGGTACGGGTGCGCGGCGGGAAATTTCGATTCGTCTGAAAGTGTGTTGTTGTCGCGTAACCGTTCGTGCCCGACTTTCGTACGCGAGGGAATTCCCATTCGCGAGCAAACAATTTACAAAACAACAGGCCGACAACGCTCGGGACAGCTACACGGAGCCGTAACGCGGTCGGACATAAATTAAACTATCAGATTAAACCGTGGGGCGCGAACGGTGTTTTTCCGTCCGTTAGTTACGCACTAGCAATTATATTAACGGTGCGTTTCAATTAAGCTAATATGCGCCCTGGACAACGCGGGATTCGTCCGTCGGGAGTTACTCGTGTTTTGCAATACAACCTACGAAAATATCCTCCCGTCGAATACGATTAAATCGGCCGCGATACGGGAATTCAAATAACATCTAACGTTCACGATTCCATTGCAATTCATAAACTTCACCTGAGGAAACCAGGAGATTGGAACTTTTTAAACTATAATCCTGTCGACCTCGACGAGTAAATGCTGAAAATCCAAAATTTAATCTTAGGCATCCACTGGTTCAATAGTTACGAGTGTTTAAAGCTCAGCTCAAACTTGTTTTCTTCTGTATTTTCATTAACAGGAATTGACCTTGAAAGAATTTCTGTTTGTCACAGCGACGTTTCACATAGAAAACGATGATAACTTGACAGCGGATCTTTAGAATAAGAAATTTAGAACTGGAGCGAAATAGAAAATTATTTTCATTCTTAATATGTTTGAATTCTTCTAGTGTTTTTACTGTGTTTTAGGTTACGCTTACTCATTTTTGTTATAAACGTATAAAATCCGCTGTCTAATGATAACAGTTTCTTATTTTGTTGAACTACTTAATTTGGCTTCGTCTGGCCTCGCGGTTTGGTCTCTTTCGTGTGTTGCGATTACATCTCAATGAAGTTCGGCGTGTATGCAAAGAATCGGATTAACGTCCGCAATGTTGCAGGACGCGGAATTGCTTGCCTCGCTGGAAAAGCCGTTCGCCGGATTATTCGATTCGCAGTTGTCACCGAAGTAGGAACCTTAATGTAATGTACTTCAGCCGGTACTCACCCATGAGCAATTTAGATGTTCGGCAACTTGCTGAGCGTAATTTGCGGCTCCTCTCACCAGCGCCCACGGAGAAAGCGCGCTGCCAGACATCAACACACTGCGATGAAACAGCAGCCCTGAAATGGTCAAAGAGTTCAATAGTATTAGACAGATTCAACAAGATAAGAGAAAACATAAGAGAAAACATAAGAGAAAACATAAGAGAAAACATGAGAGAATACAGAAGAGAAAACATAAGAGAAAACATTTTTAAAATTTTAATTTTACTCGCAGATGAGAAGACACGATTTCACTCGATAATGATAGAAGTTCAAAGGACTGTAGAAACGCGAGAAAATTTGTCTCGGGAATTAATCCACCGTGGATATCAAGGTTGAAGCTTCCCCTTCCTGGCGATATCTTAAAAATTATCCTACGATTTTTGTTTGCAGTTTTATCGAATTTTGGATGAGAATATGCTAGGGCTGTTACTTTTCCGAAGTTTCGATGTTTTCGAGTCGTATGAAGTGGTAACTGTATCAAATATAACTTAGTAGCGAAATTTCGAAGTTCAAAGCTTCGAAACTCCGTTTCTTTTAATCCTTTAATAACTTACTACAGAGATCACCTTTGAAGTTTCAAAATTCCAAGCTTCGAAGCTTCGAGGTTTCCAAATCTTCGACCTTCGAAGGAAAGTAACGACCCTAGAACATACTCATCGTTTAGTAAAGCGTCGTTATAAAGAAGCTTCCACATTCACAGGCACCGCTATATAAAAATCGTTGATACCATGAATGGCGATTGGAACATCGAATACAATAGCTAAATGGTGTAGCAGGGAGGCAAGTGGTAGTAGTCAGCGAATGCATGGGCTTTTAGGGATTTACGAGGTTATCATTGATCCAGGTTAATTGGTATACAGGCCAAAGTGTGTCGTACTCTTAGGTGACGGATGTTGCAGTACGCCATCTTGCCTGCTACCAGCAGGACATATGCATATTAATGGGTGAGCTGACAGGTTAATTTTCCCATGACTGGATATCGAGCAACCAGGCCGCACAACAGCGCCACGGCACGCATTGCCTGGACAGAATCTTCAGTCGCCTGGACAAATGAAGTCTGTCGGAAACGTTTTTCCACTCGTTCGTCATGGAAACGCTAATAATTGGACTGTTCCGTTCAATTGAATCGGACTCATTGACCCTTCGATAACTGGCGGCGCAAGGGAGGAAAAAATAAAATAAAAGGAAATCGAAAGTAATCGATAGCTCGGCGCGCTACACGGCCGTGTTGTAATTAATTTCTCCGTTTGATAGTTGTCGAGGACGTGTCGCAACGTTATCGTAAGAGACGCGGGATATTGCAGAAACGTTTGCATTAGTTTCAGGGTGGGGAATGGGGATGGGGAGGGGGAACCGTCAGTCAGCATCCGTCCGTTGAGTGACAGACACTGGGACAGCAAAGGGGCGTCATCTAAACTGCTGGTACGTGGACATTGATGGCGACTGGAGCTAATGGGTCGACGCATCTTGCCTCGCGATAAGTATCATGTTCCCGCAAGATTCTCCGCTACGTATCGACAGGCATCATCGTCGCGTATTCCCCAGCAATAATCGTGACTTCAGCGAGGTCAGCTTTATCGAAATCGGTCGATCCACCGGGCGGTTGGATCGTCGCTTCTCCACGAAATTTACGTGGTCTGTCCGGAAAGTATCCGGCTTTTGCTTATATCTTCGTTCCTGAGTGGGCTAAGGAGTCATTTGAAAACGATACGCAGTTTCGTAAGCATCGAGTCAAGCGAGCATTTCCCAATTTTTCGTAGACAAATTTTAAGAAAGTGGAATTAAATAACATCTTAGTTTTAACGGGAACAGACTGTGCAGATCCAAAACAAATAAAAATTGTATGAAATTCTACCGAATTTTATATTCTAGCCTTTTTTTAACATTTTCATAAATCGTAAATGCATAAAGATCCGCAGTCTAATAATGACCGAACGTGCGGAAAAATGGATACGCATTAAATTTTAATGGTTTTGATGGAAACCGTTACAGCAATAAAACAGATAAAGATAATTTGAAGGAGTGTTTCCGTAAGTGGGAGGATCGCTGGAAGAAAGTTGTGGCTTCCAACGGACAATACTTTGAAGGGGACACCATTGATATCAACCAGGAATGATATTTCCACCCGTTACAGTACAAGGTCGGATACTTTCCGGACAGACCACGTATATACTGGAGGAACGACACTTTATCCCCGTCTACGGCAATTCCTGAATCGCAACGAAAGGCTCGTCCCTTGAGGGACTCTCTTATCACTCCCGCTTCCGTTCATCAAACGAGGGAATATTCGCGCGGCAAAATCTCCTCGGAGGCGAGTCGTTCGCCGTCCAATATGAAGATTAACGACTCCCAAGTTCCCGATTAAACAGGCGACCAGGGAAAATGCCGGCCCCGCGACCGCTTTTGTCTCGACCCGCGAAAACAACGTTATCTCGATCCGCTAACGAAGCCATCCGAAACCGCGATAACCGCGGCCCAACCGAAAACCCCACGGATATCGTCGTCACCGTCGAACCCCGTTTCCACGGGAAATCCTTCGGAAATCCGTTCTCAAAATACACGTCGCCGCCATCGTCGTCGTCGACGCCGCCGCTTTCACTCGGGTAATGATGTATCGTTGTGAACCATCGCGATGGGATTACTCGGCCCCGACCAAGACACAGCACTCGCCAATACCGAAGATTAACGACATTCCGTGATTTAACCCACACGGCCATACTGACGGCCCGGGATATCAAGTATTGGTCCGGCTCAAGGTTAGAAATATGCTCCATTTTCAGGAAAATGTGATCCGCGAAAATATTCGAATGACGAAGGGAGCGAAATTCATATTTCTCACTGATAATTTGAATCCCGAGAAAATAATACTTTCCTAGTTTTATTGAATTAATCTCACCACTATTTTCTTTAAAATCCGCAGTCTATTACCAATTCTCAAGTAATTTGTTAAATACAAAAACATTTGGTAATGTGAGAATCGTTTTGAATCATAGCGTAGCAATTTTTAGGGGTGTTTAGGTAATACGCATAAATGCATGTTTCATTTTCAAAAAAATGTGATGGGCGAAATGCATTCGAAAAATATTCGAACGACAAATAAGTGATCAATAAATTCCAGAAGGGAGCTGAATATAAATTCACATTTTTCGCTAATAATTTGAATCCCGTGAAAATAATATTACTCTTACGGTCTTCGAATGTTTTCACTGGTTTCAATCGCCCCTGCTCATTTTTGACACAAATGCATGAAATATCATTACAACAATATTTCAGGATGCACGTCCGTTTGCCGGTCTTCATAAAGTGAAAAGACGTGTCGAAAAATAGTGGCAGGCGGAATTGGTCGCCAAATGGACACTCTGAATATTTAAGAAAACAGTCAGCGTTTCACGGGCACACGATTCCTTGATTTTTCGATTCGCTTGCCTCGTCGATTTGTAACCGGGCAAAAGTAGATGCTGTTGGCAGAGGTTAGACCGGCGTGGTTACAAATTCCCGTGACCATTTAGAATCTTGTTCTTAAACTGCGACGTATGCCACTTCCATGCCAGCAGGCCGAATGAATTTCCCTCACCGCGAAGGAACCCGTCGCTCTATGAGCTCCCCGTTGGCCGAGCCACTTGATTTTTCCGCGATACTGACTCGCCTAACCGCCCCTCTCTCCCAACTAGCTGCACTTTACTCCACCGGAAATTTATTTCGACTTTACCGTTTGTCTTTGCCCAGACAGGTAGATCCAACGAGCAATTGATCTTCCTGCATAGGATCTACTTCCCCCGTGCTTTTTCCGAAGTGCATTCTCTCGAGTGAGATGCACCTGGTTTCGGAAGCGAAAGAATTTTTCATTCAAAAATCGCGTTGCACAACTGTAACACTATGAGTATCGTAAATTTCATTTGGAAAGTAATCAAAGTAAACATCGAATTCGCTAGCCGAAATATGAAAATTATAAATATTTTGAGAAAATATTTGTTTAGGATTCAAAAAATTCCCGCGAATTATGGTTCCGCGAACGCCGATATACAATAAGATATCGCAGGAGCGCGACACGAGACAGCGACGAAAATTGCGTATCGACCGCTCATCTTCATAATATTTGGACTATTGTCTTCGACACAGAAGATCTTACAAACTTGCTCGTGAAATATCACACGTTCAACACGCGCTCATCGCTTTTACAAACGTTCCGGTTGCTGCGTATTCGGAGTCGATTTCCCGGAGTTCAACGGCTATCGTTGTGTACGCGCATATCGCTTTTCATCTTATTGCCGGAGTGTTCAAAGGACAAAATAAAGGAAACCGCTCAGTTGTGCGTGCATGTTGAATTAGTTCCTGTGTATTGAATCGCCGATTCACTGTATATCCTCGTTAGGATAGTCCCGGTTATCCTCCTGACCATTCTGGTCGCAAACACTATTAGAAAATATTATTTCACCATTCTTTTCTACAATTTCTTAAATTTTCAAAATTAGAAAGTATTAGAAATCTATAGAATTCTATAGAAAATGTAGCAAATTAGTAAATACCATATTTATTTCATAATATAAGTTCTTCGATAACAAAAACTCGTCTGCATGTCAAAGATTATTATTAACAGCGTTCGTACGAAACCTTAGCAGCTGGATAAATGCTGCCGGGCTTTGTTGATTCGGATAAATGTACAAGATCTTTCGGGAACAATAGTGCTTGTCGGCTGGAACAGCGGGAATTACGTTCGTAACTTAAAAAATTAATTTTCGCGTTACGAGATCTTTTAATTAGCGCCATTACTTTTTTCACGTTTGCTGTATTGTGGCGCACCTAACGCGTTGCCTACTAAATAGGAAATTCACACGTTCTTTTGTGTGTATTGTTAGCGTGCGCGCGACATAGATGCACAGAAAAGGAAGCCGTAACATTTCATAACTACCTTCCATGTCATACATTATCTTGATAACCTACATGACACAGAGAAATACGAGGGAGCACGGGCCACGAGCGACATAATGTGTACTATTATTACGCGTACTTCAAAATCTCGGTCTTCTTTCGAAATGACATGTCTGAATGAAAATGAAAAATAAAAAAATGCACACGCCTGAACGTGCGGAGTTACGTCGTGCCGTGAATTTGCAACGGTCCAATATTTTAAGGGCAACACGGTACGCTGCTAATAAGGCGTAATTCTAAGTGGTACCAGCGATGCATTAGTCAGACATTGACACCGCGGCACGTTCTCACTCTTCTTCTATTTTTTATTTTTCTCAAATACTCTAAAAATTAGACGATAAATTCTCGCGCATTTACAACTCTAAAATGTTACAATTCTACAGATTTCAAAAATCTTTTAAATTTAATTTACTAGTCGCAGTATTTTATACCTAACCCAATTTTGCACCAGTCCAAAATACTGGCATTTTCAATGTCCAATTTATATAGACAAATTTTTAGAAAGTGGAATGAAATAAAATGCTTTTTTAAAATTGGAACAAACATCGTAGATCTAACACAAATATAAATCGCACTGAATTCTATCGAATTTTATTTTCTGGCATTTTTTGATCCGTAAATATTATTTTTGTTGATATTCAATATCAAAGGTTTTTGTGCACCATATGAAATCACAGATCGGTGAAAAATCAAGAATAAAACGACTAGTAAGTTAAATGTAATACGATATTTAGTAAAACAAATGTAAAGTCATATTTCCATTGAAATCCGAGGCACTTCAATGAACCCACAGATAAAAATAAAAAAGCAAAACGTTTTTACGGGTTCAATTTAGCTCTGCTGCCAGCATAAACAACCATTTATTTACGAACGGCACGTGTTAAATTGCACGACACACATCGAAAGTAAGTTTCAATATTAGGAAATAGTTTCTGCGGAGCGTGAAGTATTAATTTCGACGCGGGTCTGACTAATGGTTGACCCAGACTACTGGCAGGCAGGTTGCAGCGGCGGCTCGATTTCCCGGGGTCTTTAATCTCTCCAATCAGAACGGCTCTGGTGAATCGCATTTGAAAATTCGTCTGCAGCTTAATCGTCGGCGTCGAAAGACAGAATCGAAAGGTGGACAAAGTCTGAGCAGAAGGGAAACAAAATTCTTCTGTTATTCCACTGGATAGACGTGTACGGTGATCAGGCATAACGGAGAGAGAGAGAGAGAGAGATATGGGCAAGGGAGTTGGAGTTGGAAATGGTAGATAACTAGGGAGTACGAAGAAAAAGAGAAAGAGGACAGGGGTACAAAACAGCATCGAGTTAACGACGCGGACAGAAGAAAGGCGATTGTTGGAAAAAGTTGGAGGCTCTATCGGCAGACGCCTGCGGGCACTTTTAAACAGGAAAAGGCGAGAGGACGGAGGATGTGAAGGAAACGACGGATCGATATTGCTCTATAACGTTCGGCTGCCCATTACCGTACTGCGGAATGACGTACAGCTGCCAGCGCAGCATCAGACACACTCTGTATACGTACTCTGCACACACATATATATATCCGTGTACACGTAGTCGCGCGTACTTCACGCGTGTGCGACGCACGAAACGCCGCGCCGCATGCAGCCGCCGCCGCCGCCGCCGCCTCGTGCTCTTCCATCGATTGCCACGACCTAGCCTCTTTAAGGACGTTAATGAATCGTCGTCTCTAATCATCGGACACCGACCCCGCGTTCATTTACGCGGCGCACGGAAAATTGCTCGGAAGCTGGTAAACGCGCGCGACACCTAAAAATAGTTAATCGTGGAGCTTGAAATTGTGATTTGTCAGAGATTTCGTAAACGCGCAAGACACCTAAAAATAGTTAATCGTGGAGCTTGAAATTGTGATTTGTCAGAGATCTGGTGAACGCGCTAAACATTTAAAAATAGTTAATCGTGGAGCTTGAAATTGTGATTTGTCAGTGATCTGGTAAACGCGCAAGACACCTAAAAATAAATTAATCGTGGAGATTAAAATTGTGATTTGCGAGAGATCGATGCTCGTTTTCAATATTTTCAGAAATACTTCTTACTTACTGGAAATGGGAGTTAATAAATTCACACTGGTACTTTTCTAATAAAACAATTCTTTGTTTCACGGTGCGAGAGGAAGCTCTTTACTATACGAAATTTTAGGGAAAGGAAACCAGGTTCCCCTTGTACATATCTTCGGACTGTTTAGGTCAGGCTCTTGACACAAAGTATCAAATGAGATACTTCGAGATAAATCTCTGTTTAGAAACGATTCTGAGATCGTTTCATCGGTACTTCGTAATCTCAGTTTATTAATACGATTCTTTGATCTTCGATTCATTTTTACAACAACAAGTTCATTGTGTTGGTAACTTATTGATAATCCAACGATACTCGAGTGGTTCACTTCAGATGGGACATCCTGCAAACTTGTAAGTCTAATTACTCTAGACTGCGGATCCTTATGCAAAATGAAAATTCTGAAGAAGAAACTTCCTTTTCTGTCTAGCGACTTTAATTACATAAAAACAAGTATTTAAAAATTTTAAATAAATATCTGCTAATGACTGTAAGTCGAAAGACGAGGTCGGTGGCACAAACGGCGAAGGAATAATCATAAAATTCGCGTATCGATGAAGTTGTAAGGGGTTTGGGGAAGGAAGAACGGGACTCGGAAGGCAGGAAACTTGGAATGGAAGACTCGCGAATTTGTCAGCCAATAACGATCGACCTCTCGGCGGATTTCCGGCGATTTTGCCGGATATTTGGTGATGCTGAGGAATCACCTGGATCCCGAGACGACGCGCCGGTGTGATTCGACATCGGTACCAATTCGTCTGGCGAACTCGGGCCGTTCGAACTTTAAACCGTTCTCGTAGTGTCTGCTCTCCCCGAGGAGGAGGATCGGTCGAGTGCTCCCCGGTGAACGCGGATCCACCAAAAGAATCCCGCGGCTTAAAACTTCCTCCTCTCGAGCGACGTCGTCGGGCGACAAAGACGCGGATCAAATCGCTCCCTTAACGAGGTCATTCCGCGGCGCGCGGTTCTCTGACCGTGAGAGGGAATCTCCCGTCGTGAGACGATTTTCTTTCTTCTTTTCTTTTCTTTCTTTCTTGGTCGAGTGCCGGCTCGAGAGGAGTGCACTCTCGCGCCACGGCAAACGAGCGTATTCAATAAAACATGAGCGCCACGGAATCGATGTTATCGGCCTAGTTTCGCCTCCCTCGATTAACCTTTCCCAAGGGAGATTTTGCTCGCTACGACCGACACCAGGTACTATCGATCCAACCGACGGAAATCGATGCACCACGGATCGATCGATTTACTCGCGGCTTCCTAGGATACTGCGAATATCGATATCCGCCGTGGATCGGGTCTTCGGGGTAATGGAATCTAGGGGTTGACAGGGTGTAACGAGAAATAGTAATCTTTCTGAATTTTTTTTTCAAACCGGTGATAGGAAAACTTGCCGAACTTTATGCAAATCTCAATTTTCGTGGCTTATTTTGTACAAACCGGAACGAGGAACGAATACGCAATTTTTTGGAATTTTTTCGAGAAGGCTGTCGATGAGAAATATTTTCAGAAAATGTTGAAAAAGGTGTTAGGTATAAACTAGACCCGTTTGCCATGTTTTCACACTCTAAAACGATCAATCCCTTTGTCTGTATTGTGGAACTTTGGATAAAACTTGATTACGGCTGCAACGTCGCATCGGTGGGAAATTATGATCTGCATAAAACTGCGGTGGGAATAGTGTTAATTTTTCCAGAAGGCTATCAATGACAAATATTTTCAGAAAATGTTGAAAAAGGTATTAGGTATAAAAGAGACCCGTTTGCCATGTTTTCACACTCTAAAACGATTAATCCCTTTGTCTGTATTGTGGAACTTTGGATAAAACTTGATCACGGCTGCAACGACGCATCGGTGGGAAATTATGATCTGCATAAAACTGCGGTGGGAATATTGTTAATTTTTCCAGAAGGCTATCGATGACAGATATTTTCAGAAAATGTTGAAAAAAATATTAGACATAAACTAAACTCATCTACTATTTTTACACACACCGAACCGATCCATCCCTTTCTGTCTGTGTTGTGAAACTTTGGATAAAAATTGATTAGGAAGGTAAATTATATACGAAGGAGGTGAATCAACATAAAAAATATAATCTACGTAAAATCGCGGCGGAAATAGCGTTGATCCGAGCCGGAAAACGGATTTCACGAACGAACGACAGGGTTGGAAACCTCTCGCGGGAACACAGTTTGCGAGCCCCTGGATTAGATTATACTCAATATCTCTGGGCAACAGTTAAACAATTAATTCCAGGGATCGATGCCGCGGGTCCCCGTCGAAACGTCGCATAAATCCGGCGTAGTTAATCTCGCCCACCCACCGGTGGCCCATGAAATTTATCAAGAGCCCTTGCCGGAACTTACATTCACGGAAGTATCCGTGGTATTCGGTCGCAATTACTAAAATGCCTCGGCGTGACGTTAACGTTGCCCGAGCGACCGTTCGAAATCACATCCTCCGCCCACGCCATCCCCGTGACGCGCTAGCCACCCTCTCTGTCGCGTCCCGTCCTTTAACCGGTCGTTCTCTGATGGGATCTAATCCGTCGAATTTAATCTACGGGGCTCGCCGGATCCGAATGGATAATGCCCGCGGTTAGGAACTCTATCACGTGGCGTACCAAACAGAATCAGTATCAGCTGCGATCTACCAAAGGGGACTGAATACCGTCCGCTACCGAGCTCTGTCACCCACGCCTTCGCGACAAACACACTGTGCCCGACAAAATGATAAGAAGTTTAATACACTCGAATATTTCGTATCACTAATGGAAGACGTTTTACACACCCTATATACTGAACGCGTCCAACGAGCACACTAAATCTGAATCGCAAGAGTTTCAGCGAATGGTCAAAAATGGCTTTCATTTTCCCTTGAGAAAACGACATAACTTTTCAAACGACCTAACACCATACTATGCTTTATGACATTTTGTTCTGTGATCTCTCTTGCAAGTTTTTGGGCAACTCAAAGATCCCATGCTCGTAGAATTTCTGTTCTTTATTAGCAAAAAATTGAGTTACATGACTTTTTGTAATCCGATCGTACATTCTAACTTAAACAGCGCACAACTGTTTCTTTTGGTGCACTGTGTTTTTACTCTTGCAGTAATAAAGAAGCAAACGGTGGTGGAAATGTTTACTTTGATTTTTCATGTTTGATGCGATGACAAAAAAAATACTTGAATGGTTAGAAAACACTACAAGGCAGGAAATGACGTCCGAAATGTCAGATGTCATCACAGAACAAGATTAAGTAATAACTAGACTGCGGATCTTTATGTATTTATGAAGAAATTGGTTGGGTGAAATATAAAACAGTAAAAGATTTCAAAAATTCAAGAATGTTGTATAATGTTGCTTCTAATGTAACAAAGTCATTAAGGGATGAAATGCAAAGCATTTTTATTTTGCGTAAAGATATGCAGCCTAGTAATAAGAAATGGAAGCAATGCCACCTCTACACGAAAAACGAAATTACCACTACACTGCGGATCTTTGTGAAAAATCGAAACTGTTCGTATTGATTGCAGGGCACAAGTCAAATAAATATTGTATTCTTCTTTAAATTATCCTATCGAGCTGAAACTAATACCTTGATGTCCTTCAACATTTTTAACATGTCCACTGCTTTAAATTGTTCGTGGCCATTTTTTTCGTAAAAGCATAAAATCATTTACATTTAGGTGGATCACCCTGTATAAATGAAAAAGGGGAAGAAATACGACTTGAACATTTCGTGTCTACAGGGAGTCCGAATATTATCTTGCAGCCGGTTGATCACTCGGATGCGTGTACGTTTTCTCATTCAATCAGCTCACGTGCCGTCACACGTTTTCCATATTTTTTAATTACCCGCCGTCAGTGCCAGGCAGGTTATAGGCCGACAGCTTATCGCGACTCGTTTTTTATGCCTCTTTCCCGTGATTTACGCGCGGCTGGAACGAGTATCGATGCAATCTTAACGCGCTCGATGTCCTAGGCACACGGCGCCCTTACGAATAGCTCGACGAAATATGCTACAACGGTTCGTGGAATTTTTTTTTCAGCGTTCCACGATCGGAAAACTCCGGCCCGGAAGCAGACTGAGATCGAACGGTGACCGATAAACCGGCATAGCATAAATAAATCGACGCAACTACTGATCCCTTCAATATTTGAATAATTTTCCGATACAAAATGAACGATTGGTTAATTAGTTTCATTAATGGATTTGCTAACGGGGGATTCGCTAATGGATTTCGAGTTCGCATTAATACGGAATGTCTGGCAGAACGGAGGTCGCGAAAAATGAAAATACAGACGCGGAACTCTCGACGAACTTGGAGAAATGCAACGCTGTTAGAAAAATTAATATCGCGTTGTATGCGGTGGAACATGACTTTGTAATTAGCACAGAAATTGGATCGAATCAGTTTTTAATTGAAAATTTCATTGTTAGCAAAAAATTGAAACGGAGCGATCGAAAACAGTATTCGAGCTTGGAAATACTTTTAACTTTTCACTAACGTTCAATCATAGTGTTCGATAGTAAGAAATTAAATTCTTTTGTTGGAAAGAGTTTAGAATATTTTCGGGTCGAAACAAGCCAATCGTCGATAAGGTAACTCCCTATACAGGGTATTTGTGGAAGCAGTAGATAAATGACTTTGAATTTACAAGAAACGAACACAATTTTCCCTGATAGGATTAATTGCTAATCACCCGTCGAAAATTCTTCCAGGCCCTCGATCCCTAATTAGTCATCAAGTGTCGAAGTCTCGGGACCTGTTGCGCCGATACAGCCAGTTTCCGATCCCCGGAAAAAGTCGGAATTTTTGTGATCGATGCGATCGAACGGCGCGATTGTAACAATCAGTCACCAAAAATTGATTCAGATTGAAGCGCGATATTAAACGTAATCCCGCTCCTAACGACGCGGAACCGCGCGTAACAGGGGGTGGTTTCGGCAGACGCATTAAATTACGGTGGAATCAGCTGGCCCAGCCCCTAAATCGACAGTTCGCAGCTGTAGTGAATTATCGTTCAGTCGGGTTAACGATAAGCTCGAACACTCTCGGACGGGTTCGCTTTTGTTTCGCTTTTTTTCGTGGCTACCCTCCTACCCTTCGAGGATCGATCTGTCTTCGGGCACGTTGAAACACCCCCCGTAACAGTTTCCGCTCACGCGACTGTCGCGCGGAACAGTTGAGAAATGATTTTCATCGGAGGGTTTGGTTATTAATTTCGTCCCCGCGATACGCCGACACGAACTTCAAAGGAAATATATGCGCGTCGCGGGAAACCGGTTTGCGGCAAATCAGCCCTGTTGAGGGATGGGGTGGCGAGATTGGGCGGAATAATTTAAATATTTTACACTTTAATGGAATCAAATAACTGCCTCCCGTGTAATCCATCTTCCGTTACGATGGACGTCCCGCGGCCCTCGCGAGTTTTCTGGCAAGTCTGCCGCGGAAGTTTATCATCTGCTATTAATAATATTTCAACCCTACGTCGGATAGGATTGATCTGATACAGCGATGCCCATCCGAATTTTCATTCGATTTAGAATATCAATTTTATGCACATTAAAAGTGCTGCCAAAAATGAAACTCGATAGAAATTAATATTTTTCATTGGTGGACTGCAGATTATAATGAATAATTATAAATTTTAATTAATTGCCCTCCCGCTATTTCAAATTGCATTCATTTTTGCCGCGAATCCATAAATTCGTCCACAGTCCATTAACAGCTCTCAAATAATTTGTTGAATACGAAATTACGGGCGCCTCCGAGGAGCAAATGTTAAATGGTTAAACAATACGTAAAACTGCATTTATATTGGAAATTGTTAAAGGAAGAAATATCTGGTTGGCTTCCGTTCCCTATAAATGATGCATATTATTTTCAATATGCATAAAGTTCCACAGTCTACACGGAAACTCATTTAATTGGCAGAAAAAATGTTGCAAAATCGAAGAGTCACTTTTTGTACTGTGTTGAATTTTTTGATTATAATACTTTAATTAATAATAAATAATATTCATATGAAAGAACCTGTTGTTCTATTAAAGTAGGAATTAAATAAACTGTTTTGACCAGAATAATCTAAAAGATTGTTCGCAGATTCGTGAGGTAATTAATTGATTAGCTGCTGGAGCAGAAGACGGGGTTAAATGGTTCAGGACCCACCCCCGCTGTGATTGCACCTCGGAACCGGGTTTGTCGACGGATCCGAGCACAACGACTCATGTTCGAAACGACTGCCGGAAGCAAGCGACAGTTTTTGCGGCTCGGCCACCCCCTCGGGTTCCATTCACCCCTCGTTTACATCTAACGCTTTAATCTTGAATATTCCGTCAGTTATTTCTAGACGCGGCCATTAAAAGGGTTAGCGTGACCCGACGTTAATTATTCCAAGGGCCGGCGCACGACAGAAATAAAATACACGCCGTCATGTCCCCGACACGCTCCAAGAGGGGTGAATCACCTGTAACTCGATTAAAGGGATTCGTCTCCTCTGTCGAGCGGAGGAATTCTTTTGATCTCATCGTCCGAGCCGCGAATTTTTCATGTCAAACCCCCTCCTCTCGGCATTCTACCTTATGCTCCCTACCATTCGCTATTGAAAGAAATCTGTTTCATTCGATTCGCCAGGCCGTGTCATCCTTGACAAATTGCCTTTCTTCGAGAAGAATGATCGAAATAGTCGTATTCATGCGAGGCTGCATTCCGGAATCAAGACTTAGAAATGTTGCAAGATGACTTTTCGGAACTATCTTATGCACATCCAATTGCAAGATGAATGGCCTCGCAGCGACCCTGCAGATCTTAGTTTATCCTTTTATAATAATGTAAATTTAACTCCAAAATATGGTTCCAAATTTTTGTACATTGTTCTCTGTTCGGAAATAGACATTTTTGCAAATTAGAAGCAGCTTTACAGTTCCCGATGTTTGTATTTGCAATTTCACAGGCGGCCAAAAGTGGAATGGCTCGTCGAAAATGGTATTTTTGGGGCCACAAATGGTGTAAAGGTCTATTTAAAATTGTGGACCAATTTTTTCAACTAGTTGTCTATCAGCGAATGATACAGAAAAGTGGCCAAAAATGGTGTTTCTGAGGTAAAAATGGTACTTCTGAGACCACAAATGGTGTGAAAGGATGCAATAATTAATGTCTGTATATTTGAGTCTATTTAAAATTGGGAGACCAACGTTTTCACTAATTGTATATCAGTGAATGATACAGAAAAGTACTTCAGTGGTAAAAAATAGTGTGAAAGAGTCTTGCGCGATAAAGCAATAACTATTGTCTGTATATTCGCTTAGCTATTTAAAATTGTGGACAAACATTTTCAACTATTTGTCTTTCAACGAATGATACAGAAAAGTGGCCAAAAATGGTATTTGTGAGGTAAAAATGGTACTTCTGAGGTAAGAATGGTATTTCTCAGGCCACAAATGGTGTGAAGGGATGCAATAATTAATGTTTGTATAGTTGAATCTATTTAAAATTGAGAGACCAACTTTTTCAATAATTGTATATCAGTGAATGATACAGAAAAGTACTTCTGCGGTAAAAAATGGTGTAAAAGAGTCTTGCGCGATAAAGCAATAATTATTGTCTGTATATTCGTTTAGCTATTTAAAATTGTGGACCAAAGTTTCGTTCATCGTTCTGTCACAAACGGTACATGTATCGCCAGAAAACGTTTCGGAAAAATCGCTGAATGAATTGACGAGATTATTTGAACGAAATTTAACATTTAACTGGTGTATCAGAAGACGTCAAGGGGTTAAACTCACCGTCAGGTACCGCGTGGCTGGTCATCAGGAAGTTGACGCAGGCGGCGCCGGTCCCGTGGCCGACAAGGGTCACGCTCCTGGGATCGCCGCCGAAGTAGCCGATGTTCTCCTGCACCCAGTGCAGCGCTGCGATCTGGTCCATCAGCCCGTAATTCGCCGGAGACCGTAAGTGCGAATCCGTGTTAGCATTTAGAAAGCCTGTAATCAAAACAAGCCCGCTTATGGTCGCTGCGGCAGTCTCTGTTGCGTTATCGGTAGAAGCAGCGTAACCACGCCACGAAATTACCGGGCCCATCGTAATCGGGATTAATTCGAATTTACGGATCGGTCATACGATCAGTAAATATACGAGTTACTATCCAGGGAGAAGTTGTAAATTATTCTCTTTACGATCTTCTCCGGACTGATCAATTCGCGGTATAGTTATTTACGATGCGGGTTTTATGCTGTTCGAACTTCAGATCGTTAGTTACTCCGCGGTATCGTGGTTCTTGGTTATTTTGGGGTCTTATGGACGGCCCATACGTCCTGAATGCTTGAACAGGTTTTTGATATGATGAAATTGGATTTAGGTACTTCAGGAGTTGGCAGGAATTTTTGGGATCATGCAGAACCTTGCTATTCGCTTCAGGAATTTTTCTGATCCTCCAGGACATCTTGCAAGCTTTCTATACCTTCTAGGATCCGATTCGTACCTTCCCGAATCTGCCGCAGTATTTCTGGATACGATTGATACAAGATACCCGAAGTTCTCTTCCATTTGTGAATACCCTTAGAAGATCTTCAGGATTTTTTAGGACATCTTGCAAAACCTTGTACAACCTTCTAACACTTCTTAGCTTCTTCCAAGATCTATTAAAGTATTTCTGGATGTTCTACAAGTCTTTCTTGCCCTTTGGATACCTTCAGGAAATTTTCAGAATTTGCAAGTACTTTCTGAGAATCTTCCAGAACTGTTCTCCGCATCCCAGACCCTCTAAAATCTCCCGTAACCTTTTTCGAATGCTCTACGACTCAATTAGAACGTTGTGAGACCTCTACAACCCTCGGATAACCGGGAGGATCATTAAGGATCTTCTAAGGCATCTTAAGAGCTTTCAAGTCCTTGTAGGACCCTTTACGACCTCGAGGCGCCGTCCAAAATCTATCATAATATACTTGAATGTCCTATAACTCATTTAAGATGCTATAAACCTCTACAGAACTTCCAAACATTCTTCGCGATCAAGGATCTCGCGGGACACCTTCTCGATCCTTGTCGTTTCCCATAAAAATAATTTATTATTCCTTTTCATGATGTTCTGACAAACACAAATTTTTTTAAAGTGTTGTCAACGAGACCTGCTAATTATCTTTCGGACACACATTAAACGCTAGATTTTTTAAAATCTCGCAGGGTCGCGGGCTTTTAGAATCCAGCACGAATATACAATTAATTAGCAATAGTGGCGTTTCGGTTGATAAATTCAGTGACGTTCGGTTCTGTCAAAAGGATTGGTAGACCATGTTACGTAATGATTTAGTTTCTGCGTTCGAAGGCATTCATAACATCCTTTATGTTGTTTTATGTACTGTGAATCCGGCACGTGATTCCAATCTTTTGAGCGGTCGTGTGTGTCGGCATGAAAGGGATACTATAGCGAATAGAATACTTACCATTGGGATATAAAGTCTTTTGTGATGAACACACGCGGCGAGCAATGTTTCTCTTTTTCACTGAAATTAAATGATTCTACAGCGTTGGTTCGGCACACTCGGCCCTGGGGGCGTCGGTCTTAACAACGGAGGCATTTCTACTGTTTGAAAATGGGTCAACTTCGTTCCGCTGTCTGTTCGCCGGAACCGCTGCCAAATCGATAATTTCGAAAGCTCGTCGACACTCGTCGAAAAATGCGCGGCCACGAACAACGGAGAGACCCGGTTCTGAAAAGAAATTTTCAAGCGGCAAGTCGTTCCGTCTATCGTCGCGCAAACGAGCAATTGCCAGAGGCTGGAAACATCGAGGGCGTGAACCGGTCTCCTGGACTGTATCCCCTAAGATCCTCCAATTTTTTTCTCGTCTACTTGTTCCAGCTACACCTCGATGCCTGTCCTATTCTTCCACTCGATCAATCAAAAATTTCCCGAGTTATTTCGAGAAATATTGGGTCGTTCGGAAAGTCACTTCGTTTTCTCGTTTTACGACGTTGTGTTCTAGTAGAGAAAAATTAAAAAGAAAAGTTTGTTTATGGTCGGGGAGATCGGCTTCATTTTTTGAAATGGCACGACATATTTTTTAGTATACTGTGACCTTGACATGACCTTAACTGCGAGGTCTTAACAGGAAGGCTCGAGTTGTTGATATTGGTCAAGGTATTGATCTATCAAAATAAACATCAACATCTTAAGCCTGTCTTACTGTTGAGGTCATATCAAGGTTAAAGGGAAGTCTGGATCGATTTGAATCACCGAGAAGGAAAAATATTTTGATACTGTTCACACATGTTTGTACTCAACTTAATATAATAGTAATGCTTGAGATGTTGAAATTGGTCAAGAAGTCTAGATTCATAATACAAATACTAAATACAATATTTTCAATGACTCACTGAAAAGAGAAAATGTTTTGGAACTGTTCACACATGTTTGTACTCAACTTAATATAATCGTAAGGCTTGAGTTGTTGATATTGGTCAAGAAAAAGTCTGGATTCATAATACAATATTTTAAATGAATCACTGAAAAGGAAAAATATTTTGATACTGTTCACACATGTTTTGTACTCAAGTTAATATAATAGTACGGCTTGAGTTGTTGATATTGGTCAAGAAGTCTGGATTCAATAATAAAAATACTAAATACAGTATTTTCAATGAATCACCGAAAAGGAAAAATATTTTGAAACTGTTCACACATGTTTGTACTCAACTTAATATAATAGTAATGCTTGAGATGTTGAAATTGGTCAAGAAATCTAGATTCATAATACAAATTTTAAATACAATATTTTCAATGAATCACTGAAAAGGAAAAATATTTTGATACTGTTCACACATGTTTGTACTCAACTGAATATAATGGTAAGGCTTGAGTTGTTGATATTGGTCAAGAAGAAGTCTGGATTCATAATACAATATTTTCAATGAATCACTGACAAGGAAAAATATTTTGATACTGTTCACATATGTTTTGTACTCAACTTAATATAATAGTACGGCTTGAGTTGTTGATATTGGTCAAGAAGTCTGGATTCAATAATAAAAATACTAAATACAGTATTTTCAATGAATCACCAAAAAGGAAAAATATTTTGAAACTGTTCACACATGTTTGTACTAAACTTAATATAATCGTAAGGCTTGAGTTGTTGATATTGGTCAAGAAGAAGTCTGGATTCATAATACAATATTTTCAATGAATCACTGAAAAGGAAAAATATTTTGATACTGTTCACACATGTTTTGTACTCAACTTTATATAATAGTACGGCTTGAGTTGTTGATATTGGTCAAGAAGTCTGGATACAATAATAAAAATACTAAATACAATATTTTCAATGAATCACCGAAAAGGAAAAATATTTTGAAACTGTTCACACATGTTTGTACTCAACTTAATATAATAGTAATGCTTGAGATGTTGAAATTGGTCAAGAAGAAGTCTGGATTCATAATACAATATTTTCAATGAATCACTGAAAAGGAAAAATATGTTGATACTGTTCACACATGTTTTGTACTCAACTTAATATAATAGTACGGCTTGAGTTGTTGATATTGGTCAAGAAGTCTGGATTCAATAATAAAAATACTAAATACAGTATTTTCAATGAATCATTGGAAAGGAAAAATATTTTGAAACTGTTCACGCATGTTTGTACTTAGCTTAATATAATGGTAAGGCTTGAGTTGTTGATATTGATCATGAAGTCTGGATCCATAATACAAATACTAAATACAATATTTTCAATGACTCACTGAAAAGAGAAAATATTTTGGAACTGTTCACACATGTTTGTACTCAACTTAATATAATCGTAAGGCTTGAGTTGTTGATATTGGTCAAGAAGAAGTCTGGATTCATAATACAAATTATAAATACAATATTTTCAATGAATAACTGGGAAGAGCAAGATATTTTGAAACTATTCAGGCATGTTTGTACTCGCTAATATAACAGGAATGATTTGATCGTATTTGTTTTTGAGAATCGAATGAAAATTGCGAAGCGATTAGATACGGGACTAGTTTCGCAAAATGTACGAATATCTACCGGCGTGTTCAAATACTGTTTTTATTTTCAATCGAACGGCAGCGTCGGCTAGTGATTGCGGAAGCGTTCGAGACTGGATCGTGGGAGGAAAAAAATTATGGGGAATCGTGGGAACTGTCGTGTCCAATTAAACGACGATGAATCTGGAACCGGTTCGTTCGACGATCAAATAATCGGACGATTTATTCGCTGGTCCTCCGACATGTTCTCTATTTTGCATATCGTTCCGCGGCGCGAGATATCGCTATCAATCGATACGATCCATTGAAATAGTATTTATGGCGTACGGAAACGCGGAGAACCGGAAGTTGGCTACGAGCTACCTCGCTCCGAGAGTGTCTTTCGTATACGGGAGCTGGTTTCATTTCCTTTGAGAGACCGGGCAGAGCCGCGATCCTTGTCTTTCATACCGCGTTTCTCACCGGCAAGAAGCTTTCTGTATTCGTTTAAATGCGTCTACGAGTGTGTTTACAAGGTGTTCCGAGGGAATCTGGGACGGAACCAGCTTCCATCGCGGTCTGGGTCAAGAACGGACGATTATCTGTGTTTCTGTACATGTTTCGTTCGTGTTTTTCCCCTTTGAAAACGCGACACACCGGTGAATGTTCCGGCACATTAAAAATTATTCCGCGAAAGATATTCTGATATTTTTCGGTTGCTGCTGGTCTCGTGTTTCAATTTTTCCGTCTCTTGTCGTTGCGATTAATTGAATAGCCATTGCGCTGGAATTTCTGTGTTTAAACCAGTTCAAATGTAATCTTGCATACGTATCTGTAAAATTGTAGAAAGAGACGAAAATCAAAGAGGAATTGAATATTCTTCTTTGTCCGACAAAAATATTCATTAACTTTAATAAATTAAATAAATTTCTTTCTGTTAGGGTGTCGTTGCTTTTTATGGATAGTACTAGATATTAATTAAAGAATTTCAATACAGTGCAATTAAATAAAATCCCATTTTCAATGGGAACAGCCTTTGTAGATCAAAATTGAATAAAAATCGTACTAAATTCTATCAAACTTTATATTCTAGCATTTTTTGAAAATATTCGTAACCCATAAATGCAGGAGGATATGCAGTCTCTAATTATATTAAACAAATTTCAACGAACCGGAGTGAAATAGAAATTTACGTACCTTCTGAATACGTTTAACAGGTTGAAAATAATAAAACAGTATCTTTAAATTCTCCTAATATTTTCAGTGTTTCAAATTGCACCTGCTCGTTTCTGTCATAAATGCGTAAAATCCGTCGTCTATTGATTATCGATTCCGATTTCCACGATGTTAATTACAAATGTATCACGAAAGAATCGATTACAGGCAACTGTGCGCTGGATCCGTTCGTTCCTGAAAAGTTTTTTCAGCTAAACCAGACAGGATATTATTGTTAGCGAGCGGATCAACGAGAACGGTCCCGAATAGCAGTACGCCGGAAGTGGAAGTTCACTTTTCCTGGCGGACCTAATAATGTCGGCGTGTTTAGCGGTGGCGTCTCGCGGTGTGTACGATGCCGAGCGTATAATTCGAGGGCGCGCACACTGGCGTACCGGTGGTATTGCGCCGGAATTGCCGGGAATAATATAGAAATTTACATTTAATTTCGCGGAACGGATGGTTGCTCGACAGAACAAGTCGCACGAAAATAGAACACGACGCGTTTCTTTGGCCTCGGAATTTTTCGGATATTCTCCGCGATCCCAGATAACTTAATTTTCCAACGAACACGTCAATTACCCGTCTATCTGGCCTCTCGAAACTACATTCCTTTGTTCCGCGCGCTCGGAACTCGTACGTGAACATTCGAAAATTGCCTGAGCTTTGTCAGTCCATTTTCAACCGTGTATCCGAAGTTCTTCCTGATTTTTAGCCGGTCCCTGTAGCTCCCGTTGGATAACTACAACCGGGTTCGCATTACACCCTCATGACGCTTTCTATTAACCAAATTGCCGGCGACACGAAGATCCATCATCGTGCCGACAAACTCCTCGGTAGTCTATCCATTCCGAAAGACCTTTCAACATTTTATGAATCACGCTGACTAAACCAAGTTATCTCGCAATTCAGCACCAATCATACTTCTGTACAAAATATGGAACAAATTCTTGAAAGCAGAGCTTTCGGTTTGAACGAAGCTTGTAAAATAGAAATGTTTTTACAGCGAGAACAGATATTTTATTCGTCAGTATGAACCCTTTTCAAAGGAGCTATTTTAATTGGAAAATTACACATTTCTTCCGACCTAGAACATTTCCATTCTGTATGATTTTTTAAATTTGGTGCATACGAAATTATATATTTACCATTATTTGAAGAAAATATGCAAGATCCTAAAGTCTAGATAATTATATATATCAAGCCTGTAGATTTTGTGCATTCGCGATTAAAGTGAGTGGAAGATTAAACGTGATCATTAAAATAGGTTAGGACAGTGATTAAAATGATTGAGAGAATTATCAAATATCAATGTGGTAGCTGATTAAAATCGTTAGAGGAAACATGGAATTTCGATTTTGTACAATTTATGCAGCTAAAACAAATTTTTTATTCGTTATAAAACTGAATCACGTTCTCCCTTGATATTTTTGCGCAACGTCAAAAATGGAAATAGTGCTTTCAATCTTAATAATAACGGTGACATAATACGTCTGCGTCGTATAAGTATTTTAATAATGAAGAATAATGTATGTTTGTACCGTAGGAATCTACTTTCGCTATATTTACGGGCGGCATTACATTAAAATTTTATTTGAACGTATCACAGAAACGCACAAAGGGAATGCAGATATGACACTCTTTCACGAAAAAGTACATATGTAGAACCTCGATGTCTAAAATATTTCATTTTTCCTACTGACAATATTTGTGATGAATTCTAACAAACGTTCCCATTATATCGAGATAAAAAATTTTGACAAATCGCATTACTATTAATCCGTTTCCTTGCTTTCTAAAAAGTTCTAGGGGCAAACATAAATTTTATTATAAAGAATAAAATAATGCTAGGTACTTCATGTTATTTTTATTAATTTCTAAAAAGTTTGTTTTAAAAATTAATGTCGAATGGGATTATTCTAGTTCGGAAGAAATGTTTAATTTTCGAGTTAGAGTAGCTGCGAGTACAAACGGTTAGCCGGTGGTTCGTCAATTTTTCTGAAACGTGTAAAGCCTTTAAAATGTTGTCAAAACGAATCCCGGCGTTCGTGTATTAACCATCTTCGAGCAGATGTTTTTCAGGTTCGTTGAAGTGTGCGTGTGCAATGGGAGGAGGTCGAAAGGTCGGATGGAATGGATCGTGGCAAAGGAATCAGGGTCGGAAGTGATTCGCACTAAAATTAATAGGGGGTTCGAGCATTTCAAGTCGAAATGCAACGTCAATTCGGGATCGCGGCGGGCTCGTTGAAAATACGGTATCTACCAGTTCTCGTTAAACGTTCCGTTCACGGGGTGCTATCAACTTCGCCGAGCTCTGCACATAATTCAGTATGAAAGTGTGCATCTCTTTCGTTCACACTCTTTCTCTCTCTCTCTCTCTCTCTCTCTCTCTCTCTCTCTCTCACTCTCTCTCTCTCTGTTCTCGAAATTTTATCGCTCCGACGAGGGGGAAAAATATCGAGCGTTGCACACGAGCGCGAGAATCGCGTCGACGCACGCGAAACCGATTACTACGCCTTCGCTTTTGTCCCGCGCAGCGTCGCGTCGCGTTGCGAGCGATTCCATTCAACGCCGACAGAGGGAATAAACGCGACGTGATTAACGCGAGCCCGGAAAAACGGCGACCGGAACGTTTTATTTGCCCGGCGGAATATGTTAATAAATATCCCAGGCGTTCATCAGTCTCCCCGTACATTGAACCCGTCACGCTCAATTTTCGGGCAGCCCGCGCTACGAAATGATCGATGAAAACGAGGTTTAAAGCAACGCTTGCGTTCTAAACAATCCGCGTTGAATATGCATGCGCGACTCTCAATTTCCCGCGATAATATATCGCTCTGCAATTTTCTAGGGTTCCCGCTCGTTTTCGGATCGCCGGTGATTGATGATCCTTTCAGACATATTACCCGGTTCGCGCGGCCCGGCCGCGGCTTCCACCCGTTCGACTTCATCCGTGGGGATTAGATTGCCGGCTAACGTTCGAACATACCTAAGTGACAATACCCCGCTTTCATCCGACTTTATCACTAAGCATTTCCTCTTCGAATAAAGTGCTTTAAAACATTCAAGAACAAAATGATTTTCAAATTTTGAAGAACGAAATGGTTATAAAGTATCGAAGAATAAAGTGCTTAAAAAATATCGAAGAATAAGATCGTTTAAAAGTATTCCAGAACAAAATGGTTAAAAAGTATGGAAGAATAAAATGGTTATAAAATATTGAAGAACGAAATGGATAACAAATATCGAAGAATAAAGTGGTTGAATAATGTCGAAGAACAATGTGGTAAAAAAATATCTCAGAACAGAATGGTTCAAAAATGTCGAGGAACAAAATCATTAAAAAATATATCGAGGAACAAAATGGTTAAAAAATATCAAGAAACAAAATCGTGAAAAAATATATCGAGGAACAAAATCAAGAAAAAATATATCGCGGAACAAAATCATTAAAAAATATACGGATAAACAAAATGGTCTAACAATATCGAGGAACAAAGTCATTAAAAAATATATCAAGGAACAAAATCATTAAAAAATATATCGAGGAACAAAATGGTCCAAAAATGTCGAGGAACAAAATTATTGAAAAATATATCGAGGGACAAAATGGTTAAAGAATATCGAGGAATAAAATCATTAAAAAATATGTCGAGGAACAAAATGGTTAAAAAATATCGAAGGACAAGATGGTAAAAAAATATTATAGAAAGTAATGGTTAAGAAATGTTGAAGAACAAAGTGGTACAAAAACATGTAGGAACGAAATGGTTAACAAAAATCGAAGAACGCGATGGTTAGAAAATATGGATTTTTAAACTGTTCGAATTTAAATTGGCATGAGGTTAGTCATGTTTAAAATACAAAGTAGAACAGGTCCTCCGTAGCCAGACACGTAGAATGGTCCCCGTTGCTCCGATCCGAGCCACTTCTAATTACACTTCCGGCGTCGCCTATCGCGGCACCCACGCGTACGCATAAAGCATTAACGATAAAATCGCGTTCGCTATTTTTTTCCCGACCGCTATCGTGCCCGACAGATCGCATCCAAACATGCAGCGCGCACGCAATCGCGTCACACGAACGCAACGTCCGAAACAGAAAAAAATAAAAAAAAGAATGAACACAGCGGACGCGGGGATTAAAGATGCAAATTCAGCGTACTTTTAATTAGAAATTATGTCCGGTGGAACTGACTACTCCGGTTCTACAGCGCCCGGCGATAGAACGCTGCGGTGAACCCTGATGATCCGTTCTTAGCGTTTTATATATAAGTCAATTTATTCACATTTCGCGTGCTTCCGGTGCAACCGGAATATATTCGCTTTTCTCGAAAAGCACTATTTTAAAAGCTTGCATTTTATTCAGGTGTGTAATAATTAAACATTTCGGGATTTTGTGCATTTATGAGAAAAACGAGTAGGTGTAATTTAAAAATACAACATTTCAAGAAAGAAAATAAATTGCTATTTCACTCCAGTGTGTTGCGATAAATGCAGGCAAGTTTTATTTTGCATAATAATCGTGAGGACATTTTGTAATGATTACAGCAACAATCATTCCAGAAATAAAGCATAACAATGAAGTTTCTTTGTTCCCCGAGGAAACTTTGTCGAGTATAACGAAGTACAATTGTGCAGTAGTAACACGGTTTCTGTCCAGTCAAATACTGTTCTTTATCCCGGTCGTTTTTTAATATTGTCAAGATTATCAGAGTGTGCCTGATACTAGACAGCGTACACCTCGAGTGCGGTTTTACACGGTGGGAACGTGTTAAAAGCGGTGTGTAAAAGCGAATGAAACGTGTTTGAAAGCCGTGTAAAAGTTGCTCTTGTAAAAACGTAACCATTACCGTGGAAAGAGAGACTCGGGTGTGCTAAATAAAATTTCTATCGTAGTCGCTCTCGACGTTTCTCCTACTGAACGTCCAGTTCATTCGAATCTGGAGAAAAGGGCCCTGAAACCTGTTCGAGCAAATGTTGCGATAAAATCCTGCAGTCCATTAACCAATTTAGGTAAAATTATTCGCACAGAATCCTTTCCTTATCGATCTAATTAGAAAAGTTGTGAAAATCAAAATTTTCCACGTCTGGTATAAACGTTAACCGATTTGGATGAAATTATCACCGCATATATAATTCATGTAAATTCTGACTAATAGCAATTTTTTCAAAATTTCTTTTATTCGTACCTTAGTCGACTAAGTGTTCTAACACGTCAAGAAATCTGAACTCGTTTGGTTCAATTTTAAGAATATTATGCGATTTTCAAATGCTAACGAAAACCTTTTGTCAGGGGTTGTAGTGGTAGAAAATTATTCCGATTTGAAGTGCGTGCGATTAATTATGCGACTGTGGATAATGAAAACGGATGTGCGACTGGAGGAGTACGGTAAGTGATCAACAATATTGCTATATTGCCGCGATTACGTTTGCGTTCTCAGAGTTTCGAACCGAAGAGGAAGGAAGAATCGTGTGCTCAGTTCGCGGGTGGTGCAAATAACGAGCCAGATAGCGAGCGGAGGGGTGGATTCCGCGGCGGGGGAGGATACGCGTGAAACTAGAATAGAAATAAACCACCACCGGTCATATCCCATTTGATATTCAACCTCCGGAGTATCTGTCGTGCTGCGCTTCCGTGTCTCCTATTCTTCTCGCTACAATGGAACTGCTGAACGTTACTCGTTGATTTAAATTTTCCGGTACATGGCCGTGGATAGCCGTGGTGGCTGGATATCGCCGACCGTCACACCCACCCCTCCAACCACCCCTTTTTCTGCCTCCTCCACCACCTGATCCCACCCCACACACCTCTGGTCGAAGCACAAAGCGCCGCGTCACTTTTGCCAGGCCGAAGCAGAGAACGAGAAAAATGTACAACAAAAATTCCGACCGCGTGGAGAACGAGCTTCCTGAAACCGAGCCTCTTCCGTTTGAACGGTGTAACGATGGAATCAAATTTTGACATCCACACACCCCCACCCCCGGGCCGATTCCATCTTTTTTCCATTCGCACCGCGGTTCTAATAATCCTTGTGGATTTTTTAAAATGTAAGAAACACAGCCAGCGAAATTCCTATAGTCCCACTAAAAAATTCATGTTCGATCAAGATCGTTGCAATTATTTAAAGAATTGCAATTATTAAACGCAACAGACGGGCAACAACGTCCCTCATCCTTCTCACTCAATTCGCCTGTGCATCGAAGGGTTAAGTAGTACATTGTCCGTGAAAATGACGGGCGAGGTATAGACGCAACAGTGACGCAAGGGTCAAGGGACTCGGCGTGGCCTCGTGCCTGAAATTTCTAGCGAAATGCGACATGGGAGGTCCAGATTTCTCAACCGCGCATTATTCCGGGTTGAGGGTCGCTCGATGTTGTACAAAATGCTAGGAATGTAATTCAAGAAACGGAACCTTATTACAGCGGTCGGATGCCGCACGTACGGCCGACGCTCGGCGTCGCGCCGCTTTCGCAGGCCGAACGCGGACGACAGACGAAAATGCGGTACGGCGAAAAAAGAGAAATCCGTATTCGTGACATCGCGAAACTGGATTCCGCTTCATTTCCATGTAAAATTAACGGCGGCCGAGCTTAAAAATTCGGATTCGCCCGCGCTGTTTCCTCTGGAATTACGTTTCGGGTACGTGAATCTGGTACCTTCAAGGGCCGAATACGCTTTAATTCCACGTTCCCGTACGCGATGAAACCATCTTTTCGGGTCTACGCAAACACCGGGGAGTCTGGAATAACATTCGAGACCACTCTACCGGGTTTTTCCTTGATTCGAAACTGGCCTGTGTACGCTAATCCCGTTTCACCAAAAAGAAAATCAACTGTCTGCTTCTGTATTTACCTCACCAGTAAGGACTTGCATCGAGTCGGAACCAGGCCGAAATTAGTTACAGTCCTGGACAAAATCGTGATTAATGCATTTGAATATTTCGCATGATTTCGTCGTCTGAAATGATAATTAGAGAATGAAATCTAAACTTGAGCTGATCTTGATCGGACAAGATGCGGATCTGTATACAAATTAAAAATATTTTACATCGATTGTGACAGAAATCATTCATTCCTTAATAATTTTGATACGTTGAAAACAATCTAACAGCAAACCGATTTCTTTATAAATTCGTACAAATTCGCAGTCTATTAATAAGAATTATAGTTATTCTATGACACTAACATTGGGTAAGACTCTTTGGAGAAACCTGACGTCTTTGACTAAATGGTCTATTCCCGTGATGCATTAGCAAGACTCCTAATGCTTCGCGAAGGCTGGATGTTGATTCCAGAATAAAACAGTGGATTATCAATCATCGAAGAAGGCAGTCTCGAATTCAGTCTCCCTAATCCACCCGACTTTCCTCGAAATTTCATCGCCCTCCGTCCCCTGTCCTACGGTTCGCGTTCCCTTCGGAGCTCTCTGAACACGAGGCTGCTTGATTACAAGACGTTAACCTCCGTTCGACAATTGGCTTCGCGCAAAGTCCCGATTAATCTCCGCACGGTGCACGAAACGTCGGCTTCATTTCCAGAAATACGTGTCCCGGCGGCGACAGCGCAGCCCTCTCAGCCCTCTAACTCTCTCTCGCACATATACACTGCATCCCCCTCTCTCTTCCTTAGACGTCGAAGAATCGCGCTGACGTCACTCGAATATATCATAGCCCGAAGAAGCTGCTGGCAGGCCAGCCGCGTATATTGCCGGCGCAGACAGAATCGTGGCAGCCGCTGTCACGGAAATGGAGCTTGAG
Source organism: Lasioglossum figueresi (assembly GCA_028455805.1). Taxonomy (NCBI): domain Eukaryota; kingdom Metazoa; phylum Arthropoda; class Insecta; order Hymenoptera; family Halictidae; genus Lasioglossum; species Lasioglossum figueresi. The sequence goes on from CM052194.1 coordinate 16,839,831, forward strand.
TCGAGAATTTAGTTTGATGAAACCAGGAAGTCCTGCTCATAATGAGTTTCCAATTAGAATCAGTTGGTCCGGTTGCCAGGCAACCATGCTGGATCTTTCAATCCCTTAAACTTGGTCTCGACTCCGCGAGAGAGCCACTCTTTCCCACCACGAGAGAGCAATTCCTTTCATGAGAAATTATTTTTTTCTCCTAGCTACCTTCCTTTTTCATGATGCGACTGTTAACTCCTTCCGCGAGAGAGCTAGTCGTGTTCTCCGCGAGAGAGCCACTCTTTACCTCCGCGAGAGAGCTATTCCTTTAATGAGAAATTATCTTTTTCTCCTAGCTAGCTTTCTTTTTCATGATGCGACTGTTAACTCCTTCCGCGATAGAGCTAGTCGTGGTCTCCGCAAGAGAGCCACTCTTTACCTCCACGAGAGAGCAATTCCTTTCATGAGAAATTAATTTTTTCTCCTGGCTAGCTTTCTTTTTCATGATGCGACTGTTAACTCCTTTCGCGAGAGAGCTAGTCGTGATCTCCGCGAGAGAGCCACTCTTTACCTCCGCCAGAGAGCTATTTCTTTCATGAGAAATTATCTTTTTCTCCTACCTAGCTTTCTTTTTCATGATGCGACTGTTAACTTCTTCCGCGAGAGAGTCACTCTTTCCCTCCACGAGAGAGCTATTCCTTTCATGAGAAATTATCTTTTTCTCCTAGCTACCTTTCTTTTTCATGATGCGACTGTTAACTCCTTCCGCGAGAGAGCTAGTCGTGGTCTCCGCGAGAGAGCCACTCTTCCCCTCCACGAGAGAGCTATTCCCTTCTTCATGAGAAAGTATCCTTTTCTCTTAGCTATGTTTCTTTTCTTTTTTGTGACGTGACTCCTTCCGCGAGAGAGCAACTCTTTTTCTCCGCGACAGAGCTAAAAATTCGCTTCGCAAGAAAACTACATATTATCCCCTTTACCAGGATCTTTCTCTTCCACGAGACATCTCTTAATTCTCTTCACGCGGGAGCTATTCCTATCCTCCGCAAGATAGGTATTCTCCGCGAGAGAGCTATCGTGCTCTATTTCTCAAGAGGAGACATTCGAAATACACTTATAGTACCTGTCAACGCCATTGCAATGTTGCCGAAGGAACATCAGTGTCGTGGACAGCTATTATCACAGTGAATCTATTTCATGTGTGTTCTTTCAGGAAACAAACCGCGGTCCAGGAAAAAATATAAGTGGCACGATTAACTTGCTCACCTCGTACATTATTATACAGCTAACACATTCTTTTTCTCGAGGATCGAGCCATTCTTTCCCGAGAAAGTTATTCTCTTCCACCGCGAGGGAGTTGCGGATTTTCTACCTTCGTAATTGCATCCGTTGTTCCCTGCGATCGTGATTCAGGATTGCAGAACTCCGTGGCAAGTGTACAGAGAAAGAGAGCGGAGGTCCAGTATTTTCTTTCGCGGGGTGGTCTGAAACACCACTTTCATCCTCGAGTCGATTCATAGAAATCATGTTAAAGTCGAACGCCTGGAGCGGTCGGATCTCGGGTAACGGCTGGTGGAAAACACTTGGTTAAACGAATAATTCCGTTGGCACCGGTCCAACCGGTTCCCCGATGTTTTTCCCAGGGTCGTGATAGAAGCGAGCTAGCTGCGAAACGAGTAACTAGTTTCACCTGGCTCGGAAGGGATACGCAGTCGCCATGTTAATGACTATATACTCGTCGTCTGAACACCCGGGGTAGTAGCTGCGTTCGCACCCTACCGACATCAAGTTCTCTACGCACGTAATTAAGGCACCGTTCGAAGCGCTAACGATCAGCTTCTGTGTCGCGTTTCCCGGCCGGGTGAGCTGAATTTCCAGAAACTGGGCGACAAAGTTTAACTCGCGAGCCCGTTCGTCAAGGGATCGAAATTAAGATCCCCTTTTCCCAGGGTATTGTCCGTTGCTCGAGATCGGCGGGGTTAGAAACCGTATTTTCTTCGTCGGGCCACGTAATGAGACGGTTTTCCACCCTTCTTCGACATAATTGCCGGAGGAATCTCTTGATCGAGCTCTGATGGGGACTCCGTGATATGTGAACCCGGAAACGCATTGATTATCTCCTTACCTGCTCGCTCGAATCTCTTTCCACGATCTCGTTTAACCAAATTAGTCGCCGCGCAATAACAATTTCCTTAACGACCAAGTTGGAAACGTGCTTCCGGGCTGCGGGTTTGATATGCGTCTCGTGTCGCCCTTCTGCTAGTCGTATTTGACATTATACTCTTGCGTTATTTATAGATCAACAACATTAGGTACCAGAATAAAGCGAAAACATAATTTTACGTGCTACAGCACGAGAAAAAATTAAATAATTTATTTGTTGCCACAAATTTCTTGTGTCCGGTAAATAGAATCAAAACGTCGTTAATATTTCTTTTGGATTTTAACAAAATCGTTTAGAAAAATTTGACGATACAGAAAGAAGGTTGATAGTCAATCGTTCGTCACAAATAATGCAAAATAAATTACAGAATGCCTTGAAATTAATCAAAAATACTAGCAAATCGTCACTAAATATCTGGTAACTGGTACTTTGTCCTAGCTCGTTGTGAGAAATATTTATTAAGGTTTGTTTCACAAATCAAGATTCAAGGTGAGTTTTCTCTTTCTTTTAGACTGCAACTGTTTACTTGGATAAACGTTAGCCTATCACCGACCCATAATATTTTCGTCTTCCAAGGTCATGCAAGCTCATTCGGTATCCTTTAAAATTTAGCTTGGCTAGATAGATGGAAGCTGGTTGACCAGTTCTTCCGAAAACAATTTCTAAACGTTGGCGAAGAATCGTCATTGAAACCCAGAATATCTGGGTTGGAACGGGATTAGAGTTGGGTAAGACGAGGAGCGGGATTCCAGAGCGTAAACACTTGACCGTACGAAATGCGGGATTACTCACCCAAAATGCCGAGTCTGTAATTGATGGTGACGACGACGACACCCCCGTAGCTGGCCAACACGCTGCCATCGTGCGGGTTGCCGCTGCTCCATTCGTAGCTCTCCCCATGCACGAACACGATCACCGGATATCTCCTTCCGCCGCCGTCCCTTGCGCCGGCTGTAATCAATAAAATTATCTGGTGATTGATCGGTACGGCTGACACTTGATAGTTCCCGTCGCGCATCCTTAAAGAGCCATTTTTCAAAAGCGTCACTCTATAAAGTTTCTGACAGCGCCGTAAAGGATTATCAAGCAAGGCCCGAGGAAACCTCGCGGAGATGCCTTACCGGCACGAACGAAATAGTTGCTCTATTTGGCTAACAAATTATCGGAAGTCGTGCTCTAAACCGCGCCCCCCCGTTCGCGACGCCTTTGTGGCGTACAGTGTTTCTCAACAGTTTCGCCGCGACGTGTAATGAGAAACATAGTTTCGCACGGCCGAAGTAATAGTGGCATTTTCGCAGCGAACTTTCCCTAGACTGATCTCCCTTCATCTGGCCATTGTTTATATTATTATAAGAAACAAGCCGAAAATGGAGAATAAAATTTGTTTACACGAACCTCCGATTAAGAGAAAATTATCTTTCCGAATAGAATTATTTCACCGTTGGTCAGGCTTCTCTTGCCGGCGAGCCTATTCAGCCCTTTGACCCGGCGAGTGTCGATTTATCGACCCTTGAACGTCGATTTATTTTTCACGGTTCTGTCGACAGCTGAAAAGCGGAGAGCCCCCATTGTGACATTGGTTATAAGCCTTCTTGACTCTTTTGCCTCTGGCACCGGAGTGTCTCTTTATGCGCAATTTCCGTGATTGGTCATTAATGGTGTTTACGGGCGGGTCTTTCGGATCGAGAGACGGCTTTGCAGCGTGACCCAGCGCTTCTAATGAGGGCTTCCTCGAATCAAATGGATGAATAACGCTGCTTTCTTTGCCCACGAGAATTTATTCCTTAGACGCTAGTGAAGTCCCTTGCTCGCGTCAAATCAATAAAAATGATTATATATTTCCAACATATTTTCCATGTTGCTCGTTTATACCTTCTTGGTTAAAACCCTGCAAACACGCGGAATCAAATAATTTACCGAACTATGAAGTCGTTGTCAATTTGAGCGTATTTGAATTACGAATCTTTCAGTCTAAACAGCTTTTTAAAGAATATGCTAAAAGTTAATTTTTTTTGCATCGCAAACACTTCGCAAAAACTTCACCCCTTAACACGAATGTCGGCAGCTATAAAAGAAACA
>CM052194.1:16849348-16874180 GCA_028455805.1 Lasioglossum figueresi
CTAGAAAGTTATACATTTCTTCCTAGCTAGAATAATTCCATTCTGTAAGATTTCTTTTTATTTTATGGACATGAAATTGATGTAATACCTCATACAATATTTAAATGATTAGTAAATCAGATACCAGCATTTTAAATAATCTAAAAAATATTTTGAACAATTCACCAATTTTGATGCTGTTATTCTTATTCATCTGTGTAATTCGGTATGTGTTCACAGAAATGAACAAATATATTTTTAAAGCCTCTAAATCGTGAAAAATATTCGTCATCAATGTACTAGACAATGATGGATATTTTCTAGAAAGTTATTAACATACCGAAACTCCAATTTTCAAGTTTCCTTTGCCGAGGGAAAATGTTGGGACACGCTTTTTATTTATTTTCGAATAAGGAACCGCTCCTTGGCCACACGTGTCACGCTCTCGGTCGGCGTGTATGTTTTTCCGCCGGCGAAACGTGGCGCAGCGGAACCCTTTTCGAACCGCGTGCGAACCGCGCACAAACGGTCGGCGCGTTCGCCTCGGGGTCCGAAATTGGAGGAAATTTTTGGAAACACAGATGAAACGTGGATGAGTGTACGGGGAACGAGAACGAATGAAAAATGGTCGGTCAACGAGACGAATTCGGGTACGATCGTTTCGGAGAGAATTCGAACAGTTTTGTGAAGGCTGGTGTCTGTGACGGACGTAAAAGGGAAACGCGAATGTTACATGTCATCGCGCGGCGCTCGGTGCTTGCCAAATTCAATTTTTCGGTTGCAATTTGTCCGGACACCGTACGAATCTCTTTACCCACAGACCCGAATTTGTGATATTTTGCTCGTGATAGTTCATATGGATAAAATAAGATTTATTAGTTTGATCCTTTCATCGATGTTTCTGACGCAACGTTTCATCTTATTGTTGGTAACATTCATATGGTCCATGAAAAATGCAAATCTATGTGTCTAGCTATTTTGTAATATTTTTAGAGGGATGTTAAAAAATTGTTGAAATCATTTCAGGAAAATTGGACGCAACTGTCGGCGGTCAGAGTGGCCAGATTATGACTTGTGTGGTCAACCGGATATACATTTACTGTATTTCTTTCAACAATTTTTTAATGTTCCTCTAAATAATATTACAAAATTTCTCTGAATGTCCAATCTTTACTCGCTAATATAATAACTGCCCGGTCACGTGACGCGTTCCGTAACTGTCGTGCGTGTGTCGTAGACAAATGTTAAGAAAGTGGGAGAAAATAAAATCCTATTTTCATCGGTAATAGCATTCGTAAATCGATAATAAATCAAAATCATCCCGAGTCCTGTCGAGTTCGATACACCAGCATGTTTTGAAAATTTTTATAAGGAATAAATGCATAAAGATCCGCAGTTTTTCCCCTCAATTCGAGTCAATTTCTCTTATCTGGCGACTTTTGCGTCATTCTTGATGGTCTGCGATTTAGGCAAAAGGTGAAGGGTGGCAGGCCTTAAAGTCGTAGAACGTTACAATTCTTTTCAGACTCATTTCATTCGAAAAGGTTGCTTAATTCGTACCAGCGGCACGCCTCTGGATTTCCTCTCGCCGATAGGTCGGCACTCGAGATTATTGTTGCGGCGTAACGGACGCAGTTCGGTCTCTATTTAGTGTCAGCGGCAGAGCCGCGCGCACGGCACGCAACTGTAAATCTCGCTGTCCGCTCCGCGTTTCCCGCGCCTCCGATAGCAATTGGCTCTGATCCAAATTTCAAACTCCATCGATTCCTTTATGCGCGGGGCGAGCCTTTTGTCGGCGGGTGCCCGCCCCGCCGGCGAATTTCACCCCCGCGATAAATCACGATATAATTCCTCGGTGTACATTTCCTCCGTTGGGAGGTTTCTTCAAGTCTCTTTCTCTCTCTCTCTCTCTGTTCCCTCTCGGTGTCGATTTATCGTGGGCCGTCGATTAAAGAAAGCTCGCTGGAGTATGCTCGACTTATTGCCTTCGTTTTTCCGCTTGGAAATTCCACCGTCCGTTTTTTCCCTGGAGAAATTTTCACGGACCAAGAGAGACAACGAGAGAGGGAGATAGTAGCAGTGCTCTGTCCTCGTTGTTCGAAGCGCACACTAGATTTTTACCGGTGTAACGACGTTCGCAACAATAACGGGCCTTATCTCGGCGAACACGCCGCTTCTCTCCCATACACATAGCCCGATCCGGCCACCGATAAGCGCACCGTCATCGTCCTTATCTGCACGCCATAATCCTGGCCGCGTCACTGCAAGGCTGCAGCATAAAGTACTGCATTACAGCTGCAGCCGACCTTGTTGCTTCGCGGGTCGTTATCCGGTTAAACCTACCGTTAACCGTTGCTCCTCGACCACCCTGCGAGGCCGGCTCCCGCGGATTCTAACGCGCAAACTGCCGTGTCGCGTCGCCCCGCGAAAGGGAATCCCTTCAACATCGACAAAAAAGGATCTTGCAATGCAAAATTTAATTAACGGGCGCTATGTCCTCGAGTGTAAGCGGGATCAAGCGACGCGCCACGGTACAGTCGAGGACGAAAGGACACCTCATCGATTCCTTCATTTCTATGTAGTAGCAATAGAAAATGTACAGTTTTGTAAACTAAAATTTAAAATTTACGGGAAACAGTTCTGGTCATCCTTCTGCATTAACATTAGCTACCTTGTGCCCATTAATTCGTCCAGAAAATCTGTCTGGATCAATTCCAGAGCAACATTTCAGTTTCATAGAATTTCAGAGAAAGTAAAACGACGCACGAGAAATTTCATTTACATGCACACGACTCAAATGTCAGTTTTGCGATCCACTTTTGTAACAGATCTCCAGAGGTGCAGAATCACGCTACGGTGGTCGCGACAATTTTCAAACACCTTGTACGCGTAAACGACATTTTTCGTACGTCTTTTTTACTTTTTCTGAAATTTTGGTAAAACTGAAATGTTGCTCTGGCATCGATCCAGAAAAATTTTCTGGACAATTTAATGAGACAGGAGATAGTTAATGTTAATACAAGAGGATCACTGTTTTCTGTTAAATTTATTAATTTACTAAAATGTAGATTTTCTTCCCAAAGAAACGTTAGGTCAGAGTGGCGAGATCAAGAGAATTTAGGGGAATACCTCCCTCTGCCAGTGATTGGTCGCGCGACATTGTGACGCAAGCACGACAGAGACGGAACGATTCACGTGACCGTACCGTGGGGGAAAAGCATCGTAGAGTGGAGAGGCAAGTTTTAATCTGGCGACTCTGCGTGTCCGGTCTTTTTGTCTCTGACTGTAGCTGACGATGGAGAGAGTCGAAGAGAGTAAGAGGAGAATGTAGAGGTGCTGGTTGCTACGGGAAGAGGTCAAAGCAGAGGGAGAATAGGGGGCGATAGTGCGAGGGTGGTTACTTGAAAAGAAAAGCGACGAAGGAAAGGGCGAGCAAGGTGGAAGAGCAAATTGGAGGCGTGGGGAGGTGGTCAGTGCTAGGTGGTACATGGAGATAGCGAGGTTAGGGTAACTGGCGAGGAAAAAAGCGAAACACGGTGAGACTTGCTGGGTTTAGATTGGGAAATGAGATACGAGGTGAATGGGAGAGGTGGGAAAAAAAGAGCAGACGTTGAGACCGGAAGCAAAGAGAATTTAGATTGGAAGGTGGGGGGAGAAAAAGAGTAAGAAAGGAATCGAGAATTTCGAGGACGAAGAAGATAGAGTTTAGAAAGATCAGCAACAGTTTGAATTCAAAAATTCGAGGAGAAGAAAAACCAATATTGAAGAAGGTATGGTTCTTGTTATTGGATATAATAAGAGTCAGATATTATTCAAGAAGCTGTTTATTAATTGTTATAGCGTCGGAGAAGTAGTCTCGAGAACTGGCAATTTTCTGGGGTAACGTAGTTATTAAAGATATATTTCTTAACGCGGGTTTTTCGCCTGGAAAATGGAACTGATGTATTGCGAATATGGTACGAGGAAGATGAAGCACGTTTACCTGTTAACTGGGAATAACAAGTTTACTTACGCCTTTAGCTTCGGTTGATCTCCAATTTTCTTATCAGCTCGCGGCATTTCAGTATTAAATTGCGGAAGCGTAAAAATATCTCGGGTTTTAATCAATTTTTTAATTAACACAACTCGAGCATCGCAAGAAGACGTTTTACGTATTTAATAGAATATTTTTCGGATATCGTGGGGTATATAGATCGATCTAGTTGGAAACTTTCATGGCACTATATATCATAATTAAGCTGCGAAACTTTACGCATTTATAGCCTATAAACATCTCCCTCGAAACAACTTGCTAAATAATAATAAAATTTTATTTTCAATTTCCTGAAAGCTTTGATCAAGAAAAGAAACTGCGAGCAGATATCGATTCCGGCAAACTCTATAAAACTTGAAGTTTCCATAAACTTTAGCCATCAAACGATGATAATTGTAACGAGCCAAATTAAGTTATAACGGCGCTAGACATTTATCGTTCCTTTCTACTGCTTGCACAGATACGAAGAATACAATGAAATAAAATACTACGGTAATTCCTCGATATTCGTGAAAAAGATGTACGCGCACTTTAATCAGAAAAATGTCATCAACATATTCAGAAAAGTTTCACGATGCGATACAGAGCAGAAAAAAGTATTCGATAAAACGACTATAATTACTAATTAGTATGATCGACCGATTAGAGCGTGCGCTAAATTGGAAAACTTTCTAAACCGACTCGCCCTTTTCGACGAGACAACTTTGATCTCGATTAATCCGGGGTTCTTGGACGGCGATCGAGGGGTTGTAGGTCACGACTGATTCCCGGCTAGCCGAAGAGAAATACGGTAGGCGAAAATCTCGAGGGTTGACGAATTACTCGTCGCGACGCGACGTTAGATCGACGGCCAGGCGTCGTCGGTGCGTCGGTGAAGCCGTATGGGCGAGGGCGTCAACCAGAAACTCGATTGAACGGGAGTGGAGGGTCGAGGGAGGCGAGGATCCAATTCGTTTTGCTCCTCCATCCAGTTTTCTTGGGCGTCGGTGCACGAGATATTTAATAAAAAAGTTGACATTTCCTTCGGGTCCTTTCGCCTTGCTTTTCCCCGTGCCTCGTCGGCCCTGCGGAACCGTTTGCGCCGGAAAGAAACCCGCTCGTCGACGTCTATTTTCCTCGACGCGAGCCCGCCCTGCCACATAAACAAAATTTCTACGCCGGAGCATTGTTTCCTTTCTGTCACTGTTCACCTCCTCCCTTATTTACCACCCCACCCTGCGGACCATCTGTTACCCACTTTCATCTTGGCCGCGAAGGTCGGGAAAAATCGCGGGAACACGAGCTCTGATCGATCGCGGCCGCCGCGGGGAGCGTGTCCGACGTGTTGCGATTGTTGAGCAACCTCGTCGCCCCTAATTCTTGGCAACCCCCGCGTTTATTTTCGCCAGATGCCTCTCGCCAGTCCGAACAAGCTGTTGATCGTTTCGTGAAGGGCAAATTGATATACGGAATTGATCGCGGTGAGATTGTTGTGCTGGCTAATTACCTCTTTTGGTCGACACTGCGGTGCCACGAGGATCGTCTTCTCGGTCACCGTTGTCAATAACGGTTAGCCTTAACTCACTTTCGACAATCATTTTCCCGACAATCATTTTCCCGACAATTATTTTCCCGACAATTATTTTCCCGACAATTATTTTCCCGACAATCATTTTCCCGACAATCATTTTCACAACGACAACAATTTACAATTGGTGATGTAGATTGTTATTTTGATTCAGCTAGTGCTCAGTGTTTACATGTGCGTAGTTATCGGCACACAACAATGCTTTATGTTTCCTTGCATTGAAAAATAGCAATGGTACCGATGTACCAGTAGTTGTTGACAATTGTAAATTGTTGTTGAAACACTAGTCGGTGAAACTCGGTATCGATGAAATATAATCGTCGATGTGAATTGTTAATTTGATTCAGCTAGTGACGATGTGTCATGTTTCCTTGCATAGAAAAATAGCAATGCTACGGATGTACCAACAGTTGTTGTTTAGTATTACCAGTTTCGCTCTACATCGACAATTATTAATTGTTGTTGAAACAATTGTTGGTGAAACTCGGTATCGATGAAAACGTTTGTCGGTGAAATGATTGTCGGAGAAATGACTGTCGGTGATCTCAAAATGTCGGTGTCTTAATATTGTCAACGAAGTTAGATGTCGATAAAGTCGTGTGGTGAAACGATTCTTGAAATAATTGTCGGTGAGTTAAGGGTAACCCGATAGCAGTGTGGCCAGACTGGGGAAATTGAGGGGAACACGGTTACCCCCTCTCCGCCACTACCGGAGTAGTCACGTGACATTGTGACACGTGCACGACAGAGACGAAACGAAGAAGAGTGGGGGAATGGCGTCGTAGAAGGGGATCGAAGGAGTGGGGGACAGCACAAGTTAGCCGTCACGTGACTAACTGTAGGAGAGGGGATACCGCTTTCCCCTGAATTCGTATCCAAAAATGGAGGACCAGTCGCGGAGTCTTTGTCGGTGTGTCTTCTGTTCCTTATTGCGGTATCATTGTCGGCGGCGACGCCTTTCTGCAGTAGCCCCAGGAAAATGGAAGATGGCCGGCGGCTGGGGTTGGGCGCAGGAGTTTTCTGGGGTGCGCATTTTCACGGCAATCGCGGTAATTTCCCCGAGGATAGAGCCGTGCCTTTCGCGGCGGCCAGACTTATGCTAATTAAACCGAGAGACCGTCGCGGCGAAAGGGATAAACGGGAGGGTTGGGTGGGGAAAAAATGAAATATGTCGTCCTATTTTGTCCCGTGGACGGCGCCGAACCCCTTGGAACCCCCGGCGAACGCCTCGAGCGTCTCTTCCGCTGCTGTCAGTCCGAGGGGAAACGTATTTACTCCTCGATGCCCTGTCAACGGGGATGAAAACGCGAGCCACCGGGCGATTGCATGGAAATTGGCGATTTCGGGACGCGTACACAGCCGCGTTCACGCGGGAGACGTTTTAATCTCGAAAATTGTACCGGCCAGGTTTTAACTCTTCAGCCGAGGGGACGCGGACAAAGGGAGTCCTAAATTTAAATAAAGAATGACTCGGCCCCCGTCCGACGTCCGCTCCTATCTCGCCCGGGAATATTTCTCTCAGAAGGAAGAATTAATCTCCATTTGAAAAGCGCAGCCGAAACTGTCCCGGCAACAGTGGAATAAGTTTAATGAACGACTCGACCCGTTGATGTCGACGGCATGGGGGTGAGACTCGATTTTCATGGTGTTCTCTCGATGGTTGTTCGGATGTCTCGAGGTGGACGTACCGAATTTTAGTTTTTGACACAACAAGAAAAAAACATTGTAGCAATTGGACTTATACAGCCCGGCAAATTTACATATTCCTCGTATTATTTGATAAAAAATAAGCTTCTAAGAGCTGCGACGAACGCGTCTTCGAGGGGGACGCTGTTGGAACGATGAAAATAGTGATAAGGAGCAGACGCGTTGTTTCAATCCACCATCGCGGCGGGAGGCTGCGATGGAGCTGGATAAGTTCGCGATGTAATTTCACCTCGTTCTGAGCCACGACTTCCTATTTAATTCCCCGACTCCTTTCGCGGCCGGGCGGAATTAAAATACACGTGGAGAACGGAAGCGAGAACGGAAACGGTAACTCGTGCAATTGGTGGCGCCGCACCGCTCAGGAAATTTAATTTCATTACGGGAACCCTTTCTCGCCTTTTCTTTTTTCCTGGCCCTCCGACCGATCGATCGTGGTCTGGAAAAGGGCGTTGCTTGGTCTTTCGTTTCGCCGTCGTTCGAATATCGCCCTCGAATGAACTCTAGACTCGCCCGGAAAATGGGCTCCCCGCTGTGTCTCGACTTCGTTCCGACGCGGAATTGCCAGGCGAGCTCTCTGAAACAGCGAGAACGCTTTCGACACTTGTACGCTTCGAAATCGGAGACCGGAAAAGCTGTGACACCTTTTTAATAGGTTCCGTTTTAGACCCTGTAGACCTTTTATGAAACCTGTCCTCGGCGAGGATTTTCGATTGCCGGTTTTTAACTGTGAAATTTGTAAATTTGTATGTGCGGGAAGTTTGAGAACCCGTGGAAAGTGTCTCCGTGACAAAATATTTTCTCCTTCCGGCGAGCAGTGTCCTTGTCGATCACAAAAATTCCTTCAAAAAATGTATCATCGTACCTACCGAACAGTAAAAGTGTTACATCGTACGAATGACTAAAAATTGTAAAATAAAATATTTCAGATTGGCAACTTCTTCGCTGCTGGTAGATTTAGTGTTTACACCGTTGATTTAGTAGTATACACCGACATAAATCAGACCACTGAACCTACCGAGCACTAAAATCGTTGGCATATAAAAATTATTAAGAATTGTGAAATAAAAAATTTCAGACTGGTTACCAGTGCTGGCAACTTAAGTAGTATACACCGTCACAAATCAGACCACGATGGAACAGCGAAAATGACCCGTGACGGGTACACGACAGTCCCGAAGAGATCTGCAATCTCTTGGAACGAGTCGATAGCGCATCTGGGACCGGTGTGGTAATTAGTTAGCAAAATAAATTTCCTCGCGGAGAGTCCTTTCAGTGCTGCAATTCGTCGTAAATCATAGTTGGGGGTGAACTGGCCGGGTTGTCTATGCTCGACGCGGGATAAATTATTTAATTTAACACTAGGAAGGATAAGGCACTCCGGGTCGAGAGGGGCTAGAGGCTGAAGTATGCGCAGGCTAAGCTACGCGCGGAGAGAGTCAAAGAGAGGGAGAGAGAGGGAGAGAGAGGGAGAGAGAGAGAGAGAGACGGCTTTAACAGGGTCGGACGTATGGCACCTCCCTTGGCGTGTACCGTATTAAATTTATGCCACTCGTATAGCTTTCCAGGGTGCGGGTGCGGAGCGAGAGGATTGCTGGTACGCGCGTGTAAATGAGAAAGACGGTTGGTGGGGTGGTAACGAGCGGGAGGGCCGGGTGAAGGGTTCCTTGGGCCCCTGCCGTAGACGTGTACCTTAATTCGTTCAATTTCGTGGCTCCTGCAAGAGTAATCGCGCCAGATTGGATGGCATTACCGGATCATAAAGCCTCTAAGGCGGGGCAATTATGATAAGAAAGTAGGCCAGCGTTGCTGATGGCAGCGACGCACGAAGACACGTTCGAACCGAGTCCTGGGGGCTCGGGAGACCACCAGGACTAAGAGGGGGACGTTCAATTTTCGAGCGGTCAGATTGCCAAGCTGCGACAGAGTTTTTCAACCAGCGGCCAGACAGATCCTCTTTTCTCGGAATCGAAGGTGTGCGCCAGACGAAATTAATCTAGCACAGGGGAAGGAAACGTTTGCTCCCAATCTAGCCCAGATCTGCCGGAGAATTAACCCTCGATGAGAAACGTTCCTTCTCTCGCCGGAAATCGGTTGGTATCACTGATCCCAGAGCATCTCTCTCTCTCTCACTCTCTCTCTCTCTTTCGCTCATTGTTTACATTCTCCTCCGGTTTCCACCCTCCGGAGCTTCGGTATCCCTCTGTCTCTCGTCGGCTGGCTCTCTCGGTCCACTTCTCTCCTCTGGGAAAAGGCGCATGGCCGAGATGCAACCCAGCAACGCGACAAATGGAGATTATTCGGGGCTGTGAACAAGGACGCGACGATTCCTTACCGTTTTCCGAGTCGTTGCCGCCTTTTCGCCGGGATAATCTCTCGCTCGATCTCCGGGATTACCGTTCGCGCGCTGCGACGTTTCTGCAGTTTCACCTTTCGTGCTCGAAACACGGAAACCGACGAGGAAAACGAGCGACCGGCCCCCGACACCAGAACGCACCCGCCACGGATCGGAATCTAATTATAAGCGCGCGGTTTACTTTGTAATTGGATTCCTCTGAGTTTCCTCTCGCTCTTACTCCCCCACCTACCCCACAACCCCTCTCGATCTCACTCTATTTAGCCGAAGGATTTCGATTTACCAGTCGAAGATTGGATTTTAACTCGACCAGGACGAGTCGATGTTCTCGAAAAGATGTGCGAAAGGAGAAGTATTCTTTCTGGTATTGAGAGCTAGCAGCTACAGGAATGCGTTGCGAATCGCTCCCCCTTTTTTCCACGATTTAGTGCACGGCCAAACGTTTAGACTACTTAACCGCCGGAATTTATGGTCGAACTCGTGCCCGGATTCCCCGAAATTCGCCGCACGATCTCCGAGACTCCGAATCACGGAGAAATTCGTTGACATGCTTGTTAATGCTAATGGCTCATTTCGCAGGGAACAATTGACACAGGGTAAAATACTTACTGAAATTGTAATATAATTTTAAACGAGTATTGGTTAGGTCTAGTCGCGTTTAATCTTTTATATTTAACACCTATATGGAATTTAGTCGTAATTTTAACTGTAAATGTTCATTAAGTTTCAAACTGATTAATATAATATGATTTTAAACGAATTGTGGAAGCAAAAAGATTTTTATAAAAGAAATGAAACTTAATCTCGAACAATTAAAAATAATTGATTCAAAGATCATAGAATGATTTCATCTTCTAAAAAATGTATAAAGAACTAAAGTTGTTAGTTTTGCAAGCTCCACATTTTTCATAACGATTTCACCAGCGATTATTTAGTACAGTTGTCAGCTGTATATTTTCTATCGGTATCGTATACTGGCGTTTAAAAAAAAAATTCTTTTCACTCTCGCGCATGATCGGGTTTAATTTGTTTCGTTGCACAGCGTGCTTCCCATCATCGACGAAATCCTCTCGCGCCCGGCGCGAAATTCTCGCCGTTAGTTTTAGTTGCATAAAACGTTGATCTCGTCCGAAAGTATCAGGCGATACTTGGCTCGCTAATTACCATGTCGTTTCGCAGCAGTAACAGTGATTAGGTCAGGTTGAGGGAATATTTAGGCAGCGAACTGTGCGCTAAATTGGATAGCCGAGAAAGTTGTTTGAAAACCGTCGGAGCTTGGTGTGCTCGAAACTTCCAACTGGCCGCTGATTGTTTCGGGTAATTAAAAGGTGGAGGGGAAATGAAAATGAAGGTCTGGATACTGCCTGGGAAAACCGGCGCGGAACGGTCTCAGCCTGGGCGATTCGGGCGAGATCCAATTTCGCAAGATTTCATAATTTCCTCGACTTTTCTTTCCGTGTCTCCTATCTTCTTTATTGTATTTCCCGCGAAGAGGCGATTGCCGGCATCAGGGCGACGACGTTCCTCGGCGAGCGCGTTTTCTCGTTTATCCGAGCTAAAAATCCTGTCCGCTCTCGCCTAACTCGATTTTCCCCATGATGTCTGCGAGACGGCGACGCCGCGGGGCAAAACCATCCCCCTCCTTCCACCCTAACATCGCCGAAATTTAATGGCGGACGTAAGAACTTAAAAGCCCGGGCCACGAAACGGCGAGTTACATTCTCCTTGGCTCCGGTTTTTCCGCGGGCCGCGTAAACGCCACGTTTGGCAGCGGCGGAAGCGCCGTCCGGCGAACGCTCCGCCCACTTTTTACCCGGGAACGCTCGATCCGAAAAAATTGACGGATGTCCCGGAGGATCGGTCACCGGAAAAACCTTTCTCATCGACGATGTCTCAACCCTCGAATTCCAGAACGTTTTCTTCGGCAGCGCCGTGATTAAGGGTGGAGCCCAGAACGCTGAAAATAACGCTGAGCTTTGCGAGTCTTCTATTCGGAATCCTAGTCTTCTTGAAACTTTTGGGGTAATTTGTCTCGTGTTCGAGCGGCATGAACTTATTTTTCAAATTGTGAATTTTTTTTAAGAAACCACGAAACATTTCATGGCGAAACTTTCAGGATAATTTGTCTGTCGTTCGAAGAGCATATTTCGATTTCTCCCATTGGAAAATGTGTGATGGAAATTGACATATGGGGAGAAATCAACTACAAAAATAATTGTGAATATTTTTTTAGGTAACCACGAAACAATTGTTAAAATTTTCAGGGTAATTTGTCTGGTGTTCGAAGAGCTTATTTATATTTCTCTCATTTGGAAAATGTATGATGGAAATTGACATATGGGGAGAAATCAACTACAAAAATAATTGTGAATTTTTTTTTAGGTAATCACGAAAAAATTCTTGTTGAAATTTTCAGGGTAATTTGTCTGGTGTTCGAAGAGCATATTTCGATTTCTCTCATTGAAAAATGTGTGACGAAAATTGACATATGGGGAGGAATCAAATATAAAAATAATTGTGAATTGTGTGATTTTTTTTTCTAAGAAACCGTGAAACGGTTCTTGTCGTAACTTTTAGGATAATTTATCCGATGTTCCAGGGGCACGTATTAATCTTTTCATTGGAAAACGTGTGATGGAAATCGACATGAAAATTTCAGGAAAATTTACCTGGTGTTCGAGGAGGACGTATTGATTTTTTCGAAAATCGAGAATTTAGAATGGGAATGTTTCCCGGCACTAGGGTACGTTGGACCGACTGGAGCAAGTAGTACAAGTCGGTGATTAACGAAACAGGTCGACTGAGACGAGGATACACGTGCATTCCTCGCCGGTGCGCGGTATTAATTTTCCCATGGATTTGATCGTGGAGGATCGATATTCGCTCACCTGAGCCACTGACAATGGTCATGGATCAGAAGCGACCTGGTTAGCGGTGGGTTAGGAGAGTTAACGGCTACGATCGAACGACAGTAGTCAGTAAACCGTAAACGTAGGGAGGCGGTAAGGGGTTGGGGGTGGGGATATTACGGGCTTAGAAGCCTTAAACAAAATTAGTCGGCCAGCTCCCTCGGGTGTGGCGCGCTCGCTCCGAGCTAAGGGAAAATTCGGAGGGACGCGCGGAGAGATCAATTTCGCCGTAGTTTCAAAGTGAAGCCTATTAAATTCCGGGGCCGCGTCTCTGGAGAGGCTCAAAGGAGCCGGGGCCAGACTGTCTCCATCTCCCTCTCTCTCTCTCTCTCTCTCTCTCTTGGTCTTACTGTCTTCGTCCCTCGCCCTTCTTGGCTCTCTTCCCTTCTTGATCCACGTATAAACACGAGATTGCTGCAACGCCTGCAGCAGACCGGGGGGAAATTTGTAATCGGATAACACTTCGATATAATTGGGGCTGCCTCGGCATCAACGATGTTGGATGCTACGCGCTACTATGTAACCAGCCCCCCTGTTTAGGCATCCGTCCGTATTAACCGGCAGATCTGCTGGGAATCGAAAAATAACGAGCGGCTTTCGAATGTGGCTACGGCTCGTTTCATATCGGCCCGCGCACCACTTGATAAAGCAAATAACAATAACCGTAGCGCACTACTTTTATATTTATTTTTCTTAAAGCACCCGCGAAAGTATCCACAATTAATTGTAAAAGTTATTTTGTGTATTCAAAGTTTTGATCAGTCGAAAACAACGCGATACTGTTACAATTTTGCATTTAATGTATTTATTTCGTCCATAAATTCGTAAAATCCGCCGTCCATCTCGTTTACATATATCAAAACCTTACTGGGATCCTGCTTATTGTAATGGAAAATATAATCTGAATGAATGTCGCGGGAAAGTGAAGGGTCTCGTCCTGGGATGATAAGGATTTATCAAATCCTGCCTCGTAATGTTATTTCAGAAGTTGCCGGAGCGACAGAACTATATGGAATTTCGTCATAATTTTAACTGTGTAGACGTTTATTAAGTTTCAAGGAATGTCCATACAATTTTAGGATGATTCACTTGCAAGTTGTCGGTGTTTAACACTAGAAAGACTGAAACTTAGTATACACCTATATTGCCCCAAAGCAGTCAAAATGACTGCATCGCGAAAGAATAACTAATGTGTAAAGAAATTTGTTTAAAATTAATTTTTAATATTTTTTATTATTTACAGTCATACATAGCGCGTTCAAGGGGAACGAGGCGCGTGGGCAGGCCTGGCATAAAGATTCGAATAACAAGTACTACTTTAGTTATCGAACAACTGCAACTTATCAAGTATATGCTCAAATCGACAATTTATCATGAACTTGTATGTTATCGTGTGACGGTAATAAAAAAAAATATAAACTGTTATTCCAATCCAGAGCCGAACTGGCCATATAAGAAATTTACTCAAATCAATAATAAAAGTCATTTGATTATTTAAAATTTCCCAAGTAGTCAAAATGACTGCTTTTGGGCAATACAGGTATAACACACATATATATACCGGAAATGAAGGAGGAGGAGGCAACTACAATGATTAATAAACGCATTTGTATGTATGTTGTACAAAAAGTCACAAAATTCTAAGAAGCTGTGTCATTATATACGTAATTGTTTTTCTAATTGAAATTGAAAAGCAGTCAAAATGACTTCCTTAGGCAATCTAGTGTTAAAATTGAGAAATTAATGTGAAGTCGTCGGTTGTTGTTCATTGATGCGAATAAGGACACGACGCCGATTGATCATCCTTTGATCAACGTTTCCTGATCCATCACAGTGTTGTTCATTTCTAATGGAAATGGGCCACCTAATCCATTTCCAGAATCCCCAATACCTCGGGATTTAGATACCATTTGTAATCTTACTTCTGCTCGGACGAACACAGGCCCGACTGTGTTAGTAATCAAACGGGTAGAACAGTTCGTTTGCGATTAGTGACAGCAGAAGGGTACGATAAGTAGAGAAAGTCAATCATAAAGTCGATCAAAGTTGCTCCACTTTCAGTGAAGAATAACAATCCAGTGTTATTCAAATAAAGTTTCTTCATTCCAAACAAGTTGTACAATCTATTTTCAGAGTGTACAAGTGGAAGAGGTCAGTGTCAAAGTCGACAATCAAGGTATCCGGTGTTATTCGGAAGTGTGATTAAAGAATTTCGTTTAATATTGTATTGTCAATACGCTAGGACGTGGTTGGAGTACCGTGCACGCCAACACGAGCATGTGGGACGCAGTACGTAGTCGCACGGACACAAACAGGGAAGACCGTTAAAAATAACGAGTTCGTTAGAGATAGTTGTTCGCAAAGCTTATCCGGACTGTCGCGGCTCTCGAATCGAGTTCGACTCGCGGCACGGGATTTAGTGATTTAAATTGAGTTATAACGTCGATAGAATTTTCCTTTGAAAATAGAAGCGAAAGGGACGAGATTTTTTTCTGCGCGACGAGCGAACGAATGCGTTTCACGCAGCGGATCGGTCCCGTCAGGTTCCGACGAATAGAATTTTCCTTTTTTTCCGATTTTTCCATGCCATCGCCTCAATTACTCGTCCCATCGGGATTGGGAAGCCAGCAAAGAATTGTTCTGCGACGTTTCGCAGTATTAGAGTTCGGACGGTTTTGTGCGCCGGCGAATAGTTGTTAAGTGTCCTAGGGCTGCAAACTCCGGGAGACGGGAACTTTAACTAACTCGACAGAACTGGTTGCTTGCTTGCTGCTTGAAACGTCTGCCCTTTCTGCGTGCCCCATATTCCTATAAACGACGATTTCACCGGGAGACTTTCAATTACTCCGACTTTGACACGGACCTGAATTTTCCCCGTGCTCGTTAATATATACCAACGGAAAACACACGCGGGCGCCGCTTCCGAAATCGTCATATCATCGGAAAAGAGGTAATCTCTCAGCTGAAAGCAAATTCGAATTATACTGGGAAATCCCTTCTTGCGAAGATCCGCTTTTGACAAAACTAACGCCGTTAATATCCGCGACCTATTCATTTAGTATTATACTCCTTTGGGAAGATGAAGCTTCCCAGGAGAAATTCTCATTCTATCGCGTATTTTTGTGCATCGAGTTAACCAGTTTACGTAAGAGTCAATGTTACTTCATTTTTCATCTTTCTCAATCTTTCTGTGAACTTTCTGTGAATTTTCTGCGTCGTAGTAATTAATGAATTTAAAGTATTCAAGATAATGTTTCAATTTATTAATTGCGACACGAATGAATTTCTATACGATAATACGTAAAATGTGACGAATATTTCCTCTCTATCATGTAATGTTAAATCTTCATTTTTTATCTCGACACGGTAAGAAACTCTTGAAAGATTTCACAAAGATGTTTTTATTCTGGAAATCCTTCAGGACGAATTGCTAAAAATACATTATTTTCAACGGGAATTGTGAATAGAATACTTCATCAGAATAATAGAAAAAAATATTGTTAATACCCAAAGTATTATGTAAACATCATATGCTTCTCACACGTTTATCGAGCCGAAACATCAGAGTCAGCTAATGAACAGAAAGAATGGCTACCGTTGGAGCTTATATTACCAGCCAATACTTTCAACCCCTGGAACATGTTCCCTATCGAAAGTTTTCCACTTCCTCGTCAGTGGATTCAGGACTTCTAGGCTTCGACGGGTTCAACTAGCCGCGAATGGGGTTGGCGTGGGGATGAGGAGGGTGCGGCAAAGAAGCAGCACGAGACAAGCTCGCCGGTGGACGTCATACCGAGGAAACGCGACGACTGTGAACCGACAGGACTGCAGGCGAGTGGAAATTCAAGGAGGCAAGCAGCCGGAAAAATGCGGACCTGGTCCGGTCGATCGGCACGCTCTTAAGAAGATTACGGTCCTCCCCTCTCCCACCCCCCCCTTTTTCGGAAGGTTGCTGGGGAGGCGGCGGCGGCTGACATGTCTCTAAGATGGCCTGGCCGCAGTTGGATCCTTCAGAAGCTTACTGACTTATGAAACTTATGCTCCAGTACGATGCCTTGAGTTCATAGGACCAACTCTCTCTCTCTCTCTTCGTTCTCTTTGAGATTGTTATGGGGGTTGCTTAGATTCCTTTTGAAGAAGTACCGGTATATATTCCTCAAGAATTGGCAAAACGTCCTAGAATGTTTGCGAAACGATTCGCGAGCACCGTTTCCAGTTAAAAGTCTTCAAACGTATTCGAGCGCGAGTAGTTTAAATCGCTCTTTGGTCAGACGAATCCGGTTTCTGTGATCACAGAGGATACCGTTTCTGCGAATCGTGTCTTTCGGGAACATTTTACGGGAACATATTTTCAGAGAATATTCGGTTGTTGGTCACAGCAGGTGACAAAAGTGAAACTATTTAAAATATATGAACCTCGATGGAAAAATTACCCGATTTGGCAGCTTCGGGCCGGAAACACGAGGCGACGCGACGGTGTAATTCTTTCCCTGGAGCTTCCTGCTCTCGCGGTAAATCCGACGAAATCCGAAATCCTGCTGGATCCTAAATCTCCGCGAATTATATCAGTCCATCTCTCTCCCTTTCTATCTGTCCCTTTTACTGGCAAATAACGATCGCGTTGAGCGCGAGAACGGCCGAGGCTTTTCAGAGGGCGAATCCGGTGACAAGCGGACCGTGAACGCGAAGGTGACGAGCAGAAAGAAAAGAAACTTTCGGTCAATCAACCCTATCCTCTTTCTTTATGATGACGTTACACTTTCGAGGGTGATATGGCTCGAAGAATAAAGGGAGAGTACGGTGAAAGAAAAGGAAAAATGAGGGCGAGAGAGAGAGGGGGGCGTGATAAGAAGGCGAAGATACCGGCGCTGATTGCATCGGTCTTAATGTTGGCCGACTGTGTCCGATAATTCGGCCCCTTTTATCGGCACTTCCGCGTAATCCGAGCTGCATCTCGCTCTTTGAAGTGACCTACGGGCTAACGGCGAAGCTGGCTTTCATTCTCTAATGGGCTCGCAATTTCCATTCGGGCTCATAATTTCGCGAAAATAACGCAATATCGCCGAGTGGATCTCTCTCGAACATTCTCTTCCCCGCAAACTTTCAGCCCCAGAATCTCCATTAACTTTTTACGAAATAGATTCCACTCCTCTCCCCCGTCGGCGGTAACGTCGGCTACGAAGGAAACCTGTTCGAGGGGGTAAATGTTGCCGTAAACCCCGGCGATAATCGTTCAGACGACTCGACCCTCTGGCTCGATGATGCGCCGAGGGATATCGATTTTAATCCCGATCCCGCTTATCGCCGGAGCCTGTTCCGCATTCGGGCTTACCTACCTGAACCACTCCTCCGAGGATCGGACATGATTTCAGGCACCTTCGCGCAATTCACTTATTCCGCTCAAATGCGTCGTCCATTCTCTAATCGTTCTCATCCTATTCACTATTGTGCAAAAATAATTGCAAGAAAGCAGTTTCTGTTCTTGAATTTCGTAGCAAAGTCAGAGGAGTGGTTCTACATGGGCAAATAAGTCGAAAATGTAGAATAAACGCGCCGCCCATTCTCTAATCGTTCTCATCCCCTTCACTATTGTGCAAAAATAATTGTAAAGAAACAGTTTCTGTTCTTGAATTTCATGGAATGGTGAAAGGGGTGGTTCTACATAGGCAAATAAGTCGAAAATGTAGAACAAATGCGCCGTGTGTCTAGTCTCTAATCGTTCTCATCTTTGTTACTACTGTGTCGATTTAAAAATAATTGTAAAGAAACAGTTTCTGTTCTTGAGTTTCATGGAAGCGTGAAAGGGGTGGTTCTACATAAGCAAATAAGTCGAAAATGTATAACAAATACGCCGTCCATTCTCTAATAATTCTCATCCCCTTTACTATTGTGCCGGTGCAAAAATAATGGCAAAAAGACAGTTTTTGTTCTTGAATTTCATAAAAGGATGAAAGGGGTGGTTCTACGTAAGCAAATAAGTCGAAAATGTGGAACAAACTTTTTTTATTCTCGTGTTTCTAACATCTCAAAAAAAGCTTAAATCGTTTTGTCCAATTTTAAAAAAGTTTTTCAAGGTTGTCCTGATACTTCTGGACGGGGGTGTATACATAAAATAAAAATTACACAAAATGTTTAAAAACATGTTTCGTCAGGAACTTCAAAATATTTTGTTGTAAGGACCAATATTTGTAAAACTTTCCGTTCAAGTCACCTTTCAAAGCACACAGAAAAATATTAAAATAAATATTTTCCCAGATACCTTCTCACGAATAAGTTTGAACAAAGAAATTGTAGTCTCACAAAATTTATATTGGAAGATCGAAAGGATTTGCGGGCTGCGAGGAGTCACGATCAGAGTTTGGGCGGGTGTCAACGGCTGCCAGGTACATTTGATGCTCGATGTTCATAGTTGGTGGTCGTTCGTTTCATTCTCTGGTTGAGACATTCGGAAATAGCGGGCCGCAAAACAAAACAGCCTGGCACGAAGTTAACGCGGAGTTAGCCGGTGACCAGAGTCGTTTGGAACACCGGTTTGATACGGCCAGCCTCAACGTGTGCTCGAACTGCTAGCTAATATGTCAAGCCGTTTATCCTCCGCTCGCGTTTGCAACTCCGAACACGTATGTTCGAATCTCTGTGCGTCCTCTGTCGACCTCTTTCAGACCGCACCCCCCCTCCCGTACAACTGTGTCTCCCCACCTCCAGGTGTCTCTCGAACCCCTTCCACTTTCCTTGTATTCATCCGCGCGCATACTAATTTTGTTCCGCGAAAGCTAAGTAGCGTGGGCACGTATGTGGTCGGACGTGAAATGGAGCATTGTGAATTCATCGTGGTAGTTCAGACTGTGTTTAACTTTCCCTGGCCGATCGTTGGGTTACCGGAGACCCGAGACGCGTCATTGACACCGAACTATGTCTCTTAAGATGTTCACCTTCAAAATTCCCTCGAATCTAATTCAATTAACGAAACCGAAACTGAAACGTTAAATTATTAACCCTTTGAAAATTAAACATTTCTTCGTAGCTAGAATATTTCCAATTCCTAGGATTTTTCAAATTTTATGCATACGAAATTGGTACCTCATACAATACCTAAATGTTTAGTAATCGAATAGATAATGGTGCGGCAATTTCTACCGGCGTCTCAGTGCCGCCATTTGAGTGCTCAGGGTTAAATGTTAAAACTTCTAATAAAAAATTCAGAAAAAATCAGAAATTAATTTTTATATACAGAGCGCGTCGCAAATTAGTCCCCAAGAATGTTCAGTAATTTCCGAAAATTAAACTGTATTTGACCAGCAAGGGATTACAATTTTGAAAAAGGGAAAAAATTGATCTTTGACGAAAATGTATTTTCGACTTCGTTTGTAGGCAAAATCGAGATGAATTCAGTAAACTTGAGATGATCTTGTGGAAATGCGAAAGTCCTGTCTTCCACTTGTATAAATTCATACACACGTCTATCGATCGATCGACGCCGATAAAGCTAGAGTTTGTCTTTCGCCGTGATGGTCTCACCACCGACGAAAACCACGTGTTTAGGGCGCGGGTGGGGTAGAGGGGTTGAAGGGGGTTGCCGCGCACCGAAACGCGACGTTTTATCCCGTGCGGTTAGCCTCGACGACCCAGCCAGCGATAAACCAAAATTCCGGGGTAATCCCCGCGGTACCGCGATTCGAGATACGTATCTCTGGCATAGCGAACGGGGCGGCGGGTAATTCGAATCTCGACGCGAGAGAACCAGGCACCGAACGCCGACGGTGCAACGGAATTTCGACTGTGACCACATCTGGTTTGTTTTCGGGAGCTTGTTAGTTGGAAGCCGGGGGCCTGGGGGCCGCGACGCTCAGGATTATTAGCGTGTTGCTCGCATAATTCGTATTTGTCTGGCCACAGTTTTCCGCCGGGTGACGCTCGATGGAAATGAACGATCGCTTTGTTCGTTTTCTATGTCTCTGTATTCACGATTTTCCATGATGGTCGGCTATTCTCTCCGTGAATAAATTCATTACTTAACTATGCATCCACAAACTAATACATACAACGAATTTTTATTTAAAATTCTATAGCCAAAATTCGTAAAAATTTGTCGTGTAAGCCGCCTAACTTCTGCACCCCAAATATCTTTGTTGTTCTTAAATTTTATTTAAAATTTTATTTAAACGCGGTACCACCCCTTTCTAACCACCTACGATGATAATCATTTTCGTTATGAATCCAGTGACTATAATTGCTCAAGGTCGTTCAAGATCACCTTCATTTTCTTAAACGAAACCACCCCTTTTTAGACACCTAGGATAATAGTCCCTTTCGTTAGAAATTCGGTGACTATAATTGCTCAAGATCATTCAAGGTTACAATGACAATCATGTTCGTTAGGAATCCAGTGACTATAATTGCTCAATACCATTCAGGGTCACCTTCATTTTCTTAAACGAAACCACCCCTTTTTAGACACCTAGGATAATAGTCCCTTTCGTTAGGAATTCGGTGACTATAATTGGTCAAGGTCATTCAAGGTTGCACACAGAGAACTCGCGTATATAATATACTAAATATTGTCCATAGTATACTATAATATAAATGTAATAACGTGCGTTAACACTTTACCTACCGAAAGCCTATTAATAGGATTATCAATAATTGTGCAGTACCAAAAGAGAGAATAGAAATTATCTTTTACATTGCAATCTTAAATGAAACTATTTGATGACGTTATTGAGGGTGACTTGTTAGTTCACAATGAAAATTGCTGTTGCTATTGAAGATTCTATTAAAAAGTGTTTAGCTAGTATGTATCGTAGTTTTTCAAAATTATGCAATAATCACCGGTCGGTAATGTGTTAAGAATCGATTTTATAAATTATTACCAGACTGCGGACGTTTGTGAAATTTGAAATTTTCGTAAACGGATTTTAAGAAGGTCGAATAAAATAAAATCTTATTTTTAGTGGTACGAATAAAAATTGTATTAAATTCTGTCAAATTTCATCCTCTGGTATTCTTTGAATATTTTCAGAATTATTCAGAGTTATTACTGAAACGAAGTCCGCTAAGTCTGTAACGGTGCAACAGCTTAATAATGAGCTCGGGGTTAGAGACCTAACCGTTTTGTCTCTGATTATCGGGCCGATCTACATTACTTTCTCCAGATGTCTCGGAGGATATAGCGTGTCTGCTACTGCGGAGGAAGCGGGGAAACGGTGGGATTACGGCGAGGTGGAGTGAGGGCTCGCAAAAGAGCCGTAAGTGCTGGGTTGGAAGCATGACGATAATGACCGACCCGATTGAGCGCGATAAATCAGTTAGTTTTATATGCAAATCGTTTCCTTTAACCGTGAATGAACCGCGGCGGCAATTTTCTTGGACGCGCGCGTGTGCAGGAAGATTGCGCGCCAGGCAAATCAGCCGTGAATAATACGCGAGAAGAAAGGCGTTCTATCGGGCGGAGCCTCGCTCGCTATAGTGCTCTACGAGAGAAAGAAAGAGAGAGAGAAAGAGAGAAATGGAAGACGCAGAAAAGAAAGGGACAGGGGAAGAGAGAGAGGAGTTTTCGCGCGACCGAGCTCGTGATATAATCGGTACGTTCTCGAAGAATGGGCACTCGTTAGTTGCGCGAAACTTCCACCCTGTACGGAGGGGGTGGTGTGGTGGGGGGTGAGCAAGGGGGTTTAACATAATGCGAAAATAAATCCAACGGAAAATTCCGTGGCGCGGAATCGCGCAATTTAAAGTCCGCGTGCGAATGACGCGCCGGCGAAACCCGTTGGTTAAAGTTGAAAGATTTACAATCGGCCCGAAGGAACCCGGTCGTTTGCATTCTAAACGAGCACCCCTTGTACGATTTGCGACGACGGCCCACGGAAACCCCGCCGGATTTTTTATGGCGTTCATGATATATAAACGGTGTTTATTGCGTTTCGAAGCGGATTCTTAGCAACAGAAATGAATCGCCGAGCGGCGAGAAAAACGCGAGACCAACACCCAGAGCAGTCTGTGTACCGGCGAAAGGTCCCGCGCGTGCAATGAGACCAAACGAACCCGGAAAGATGCTTTCTCTTTTCTTTTTTTAATGTGTTACTTTTCATTTTTGTAAACGAACTTTAAGAAAGCGCAGTAAAAGAGGATCTTGTTTCCAGTGGTAGTAGGCTTTACTGATCTGAGATCAATCAAAATTGTACTAAATTCTGTCGAATTTTATATTCTATCCTTTTTTGAACATTTAGTAATCAATCTCACTGGCAATATGTAGCCGTTATCTCGCGCTACTTCGATTCCACTTAATTTTAATCTTCACTTCGTTTACCCATAGATTTTCCCTTGAAATGCTTTGAAGGCGAAGCACTTCATCGAGAAGTGATTTTTAAACTCCCACTTCGTTTTTGGTCTTACCCAATTTTGCATAGTTCGTTTTCCATTCGTGGACGTACAGATTTGCATTTTCCGCTGCAATTAAAAATTATTGCAACTGTACTAAACGTAACGAAATGTTTGACAAAAATTTTTGATTAAACTGACGTTAAAAATTGCCGATTTAAAATAAACTTTCAGTTTGTAAAAACACTATTTAAATTTTCTTTCTCTAATTAGATTGTACAAACTGAAAATGTATTTTTACACTTTTTCTTCACATTGTCGAGCACAATTCACCACTGTGCGACGAATATTCGATGTTTGATCAAATATTCGTCGTTCGATCGCGGATCCCCGTTTTGTTTGCAACAAAACGGGTTCGCAAAATCGCAAGCCGGTTATTATTTCAAAGGGACGTTCGCCAGCGATCCAAAACTGTTTCAATATATTACAGTTCTTACATGGATGCCAAAAGTTCCCCGTGGCGGTGCTTATCGCACGTTCCAGCTTGCAAAACCTTTCGAAACGAAGTTGCCGTTCCCGGTGCTGGCTGCGGCCAGGAAAATGTCGGACATAAAAGCGAGCCACCCCCGCATCCGAAATCCAGGACGACGGTGTTCGAGCTGTTTTTCGGGGATGGTCGGGGCACGTTGAGCCCGCCTCGAGGTCCTATCGGCCACTCGAAACTGGGAATGGAATTCCTAATTCACCGTTCACCGATTGTTATTCATAGTTCGCCGCCAGTTGAAGACCGTTCGAACTCGAACGGTGAAGGAAACCGTTCTGAAACCGAGTCGCGCCTCGTCTAAGAATATTATATTAGGTCGTACGTTATCTTAACCGTTTCCACCCTTCGGTTCACAGGTCGTCTCACGTGTGCGAGGGGTTGCAGCCACCCCTGCGTCACACTATCTTAACGACAAGGCACGTGCCCGAGATTTCTACCTCGAATCATACGCTTCGAACGATTCCGTTGGTGACATTTATCACAAAGAACTAACAATAGCTATTTTACATGGTAAAAATAACATTCTTGTTATTTTACATCTATCCAAATTTTTAAAATAGCATTGATACGAAAAAATAAATTTGTTTAATAATTCTTCATGGATGCATCTTTACAATCTCAACGATCGTAAATTGAAAATGTTAAATTCATCTTATTCCTATTTCTAAATGTCGTTTGTCGTTCTTGAGATATTCCGCAAGAATATTGAAATTTTTCCAAGGGCTGATTTCACCCCTTCAATTCGAGAAGTGGCACGAAGAAATAGAGTTGCATCAGGCACAACTTGCTATATTTGTGTGCAAACTAATTTATGAATTTACAGGTTCGATAACTTTCCTTGTTAGTAACTGTAGTTTTGAATTAAAAAGCAAATCTTTTTCCACGTTCTATACGTCGCACACGAAGCTAAAGGAAATCTGTCTCGGAAGTATAAATCGCCAGCCGTTGTTGATACAATGATCACTTAATGCAACGCAACGCAATATCGATTCGTCGGACCCTCGCCCCGGGAAACTAGGAATAACGACTGCTGCGTCTGACACCTGGCTGGCTTGTTCCACTAGCACGGTTAATCGAGGCGATCCAACTTCTCGTTTCAATTTTCTATTACCCCGGAGCCGTTCGTGCCCGGACTATAATATTGTTGAAGCTCGCCTTACGCAATTCTGCGGCAGCCCCCAACTTTTTCAATTTGTTATTTCAAAGGGAAGACAGAATCAAGAGGAGCCGAATTTAAAGGATTTTATTCGATTGTCTCGCATCTGTCAACTTCTCACCTAGGTTACTTTGCATTTGTTTTATTCTTCAAGTACTTCGTTACATTTTATACAGATAATTTATTGTATAATTAATTCCACGACACCAATGCGATTCCATAAAGAATTTTATTCGATTGTCTAGCCTCTGTTTCTTTGCATTTGTT
>CM052194.1:16882958-16908797 GCA_028455805.1 Lasioglossum figueresi
TCTAAGTATTCAAAGGGATCCTAATATTTTTGCAATATCATCCACTAGATAATTTTTACCTCTTAAATTCTAAGTCTTCATAGGTATCCTAATATTTTTGCAACATACCCCACTAAATAATTTTTATGTATCAAACTGTAACTCGAGCTGACATCATTTAGCTTTTACCCAAAGCTGGGCCCGAATGCCAGCTTCGACTCGATGATGCGACGACAGTGGATCAAAGGAACGATTACAGCCCTTTCCTAGGAGGATCCTAGGAACTTCCTGAGGGAGTGTTGGTCAAGGGTGGGCAATTCTGTCCGGAAAAAGCATCGACCGGAAGCAGTCGTTTCCCAACGGACCGACTAATACTTCGCGTGGACGATGGAGGGGGGGGGGGGGGGGATGAATAACGCGGATCTGTTGCGAAGGCCATCTGTTGATATTTACTTTGGTGAAATTAACCCTTCGCGAGCCGTATTATGTTTGAACGTGACGTGCTCGACGAAATTGTTCCGGGCGCCGATGGAAAATCGATGACGGCCAATCCGCAAACATTATTCCGCCCAAGTATTTCCGATTTTGCGGTATGGCACGACTTTTTCCCGACATTCCGCCATAGGTCGAGCGATTAGCGTGCGGCGTGTGTTGCATCGCGCGTGATCGATGGCATTCGCTATAAGTCGTTCGGTTTTCCTTTTTTGTTTTCGCTTTTTTAAATTAGAATCCACCTCCACCCCCCCGGGACGTTTAAGCACTCTGAATAATTGCTGAACATCGGCAGTTCCGTAAGTTCGCCAATTTAAAGTTTTTCGAGCTGCTACTCACGGCGCCTTAATGTTTTAAGTATCGGTGTAACATCCCAGCAACTCGTTCCCAACTTCCCTTTTATATCGATTCCGTCCAACTTTATTACGCGTGTAAATTATTCCCGACCGTGTCTACCGATTTCCGATCACGTCCAAGTCGTAGGGAAATCTGCACAAATTATTAATTCCTTCTTGTCATTATTGTACCAATGCATTGCAACAATTACCCGTTGCTGAATTCGTTCAAGTACGTATTCAAATTTTCTCTACGTACTTCTCAACCCACTTCTTTTAAATCAATGCTCATTTGTATTTTAAATAAGCAGGTAATTTTGCTTGTAAATGAAAAACACATGTTGCTAGTGAGTCTTTGAGAAACAGGATTTGACAGGTTATTTGAAAGATGGCAACAAGTTGTTGCAAATATTGGAAATTATATCATTGAATAATATTAAACATATATTTTTGTAAATTCATTCAAATGTTTTCTTTAAAATACGACAGAAATTTTCCCTCCAACCTAATAGTTTGTAAAATATACGGAGATTAAAAAACTACTTCATAAATTTCAACTTTAACTCTACGTTATCATCAGTATATTTCATAATAAAGAAAGATTGTTGATCGGCAAATTTCCTGGAGGAATTGGAAAACTCCAGAACGGACGTGGACGCTTCTAATTTCGTGCAATACAGATCACCGAGCCGGGACAAAAGCTTCGGTGTTTAGTGATTCTATTTTTCCGGCGATGCCGCCGGCCACTCTTGTTTAAGGTAAGAGCAGATTTTCTTCGTGCACGTTTATAATCCTGCGGTTTAAAAGTCTCTCGGCTTTTTACGTTTCAGGAATAAAAGCGTCCCTCCTCGCGTAATAACTGGGAAAAGAAACTCCCGCGGGAGAAATTTTCCGTTTCCCCGTAGCGCGCCGCTATGTAACGTTTATTTGCGAGAAACTTGGAATGTGTCCACACTCGTTTCCCTCTTCCTATTTAAGAGTTGTCGTTGCATAGTCGAATCTCTTGCCTCGGCGAAACAGTAATTTCTGCTGGAACAGGACAAAGGTCCGACGGTTTCCAGCCACCTAATTTGCGCAAATTGCTCCTGACACCGAAAACTTAGCTACGCCGCTTTGTTGTTTTCTGTTTGCGCAGGAGAATCAGAGCGGCCGAGGCTTTCTGCTGGTAATAACTTTTCTGGTACAAAGAAATTAAAGGTTTGCTGCCCGAGAAATGTCTACCGACCGCGTAAACGTCTCCGTTTGTCTGAAACACCCGTTACTTCTACTCAGAACCGTTTCCAAGTAGTAGTGGTCAATGACGCGCGCGACGTCGCCTGCAAAGAATTTATCAGACCCGTGAAACTCACCGAGGATATTTAACACTTTCACTGCCGCGTCGTTTCCGCACGATTATTAGTTCTACAGCCTAGAAAATCCGCGAAAATAGCACAAAATTTACTGTGAACTTTTCTGCGATTTTTATTCAGTTTCATTTATTGCATTTCATTCATTGCATTTCATTCACTTTTTATTTCTATTTAAAACGGTTTCTGCAAGATATAAGGCGTGTTGGTTTTTATCCAATTGTATTTACGAAATTCGTTCACCCATCCTAATTAAAAAATTCTGAAATCTTCAATTTCAGTTTTAATCCAGAGGTGTGGAGTACTTTTTCTAAAATATAAAAATAAGTTACTTTTTCTAACAAAAAAAAATAATGGATTTCATGTATTGAATTTCATCCACTTTTTATTTCTATTTAAAATGATTTCTGCAACATATAAATCGTGTTGGTTTTTATCCAATTGTATTTACGAATTTCGTTCACTCTTCCTAATTAAAAAATTCTGAAATCTTGAATTTCAGTTTTAATCCAGAGGTGTGGAGTACTTTTTCTAAAATATAAAAATAAGTTACTTCTTCTAACAATGAAGAAATTGATTCATTCATTCATTTGTTGATTAAATGAAATTCATTCATTCACTGATTAAATGAAATTCATTCATTCATTGATTAAATGAAATTCATTCATTCATTAATTGATTAAATGAAATTCATTCATTGAATTTCATCGTCTCTTTATTTCTATTTAGAAAGGTTTCTGTAAGATATAAATTTTGTTGAATTTTATCCAGTCGTATTTCATTCATTATTCCAATTTAAAGAGTCTGGAGTCTTGAATTTCAGTTTTAATTCAGAGATGTGGAATACTTTTTCAAAAATATAAAAATAAGTAACTTTTTCTAACAAAGAAAATATTCTAAATAAAATGGACTATTTACCATGACTGAAACGTCTTGTATTCAACCCATTCGACGAGCGTCTCTTATCAGTTTCCTGGACGTCGAGGCATCGTCGAATAAAGACGCCGACGGTCCTCGATAGTATCCCCTAAGTCTTTCACGGGAATATTCTTCAAACCAGAAGTGTCAGCCTCCTTTAACACCCCATTCGCCGATAACAAAATGCCCGAGTATATCGGATTTTATTCTTCTCTTAACTGTTCCTCGGATCCAAGGAATTCCTCTAACGACCGAGCACAGGCCGTGATAAAGATGTCTGACGGCTGGAAAAGCCCTGCCAGGACCGGGGAAAGGTGGAACGGCGAAATTTAGGGGAGAAACGCGGCGCAACGGGCTTGCAGATTGTCGTTTTAAATTCGCCAACAGCGATTCCGGGACGGCGCTTACGTAGGCTATTCCGGAACGTATATAAGACTCCACCACAATTTTTGAACCCTTGAAAATTCACGAGAGAAAGAACACTACGAATGACAGAATTGTTTTCCCCTTTTCTGCTAATTTTTTCTTTACAATTCCTCTGCATACTCATCTAATCTGTGGGTGTACAAAGTGTTAGTACATCTTTTAAAAACGAATCACTTTTTCAAAATACGACCTTCTAAATTCTAATTACAAACACATATAAAAAATTTGAAAATCCTGACCCGTATTTTTTTCTTCGCAATCGCGACCAATAACAATTTTTGAAAAGTTACTTACACATTAGCTAGTAAACTAATCCTTCTAACATCTTAGAAAAGCTCGAGCTCTGTCGGGTTGAATTTAGAAAAAGTTATTCGCATTTAAAAGATATACGAATACTTTATACGTGGATGGACATGTTCGGTAGCATCTTTTACTCAGGTTATAAGAATCGAGAAGAGCCCTTTTCTAAATAATTAACAAAGTACTTTTCTTCAGGTAGATTCGGAAAATAATTGAGTAAACGATATTTCGAGACTGGAATAACTTAGCAACAGTTTTGCAAAGAAATAATGTAGTACAGGAAAGTTGAATGTCTGGTAGACACGAGGTTCTTTATAATGTTTTCATTGCTCCCTTTGTCACATTCAAGGGATATAGAAAGATATAAATCAGGCAGGAAGATATGAGGAAGGGAAAGAAAATAGACAGTAAGAAAACTAGACCTCGGAATTCAAGTAGTATAGGAGGGCGTTGTGTCAGACGCCAGTTGTGCTTCCCAGCCGAAGAAATATAAAGTCTTTGGAGGGTGGAAAACGGAGATTGGATTCGTCGAAATGGGCCACGGGGGCGTGCGACTCGTCACCCACCCTGAAATTCGAACCTCGGCGAATAAATTAGACTGTGTTCTCCATAGAGAGCTTTCTGTGTCCCCCCAACCTTCTCGTTCGCGATGTAGAAACATAGTTGGCTTTGGAGGCATGATTAAAGGGATTTACTTCACTCCCTTTGTAGAAACTTAATCACCGACGAATTAAATACTTACCTCGAATTTCACTCAGTCAGAGGGAAACGGGTGTAGACAAAGGCTCGCAACGTTTAATGTACAATTCATCCAGAGAGTGTTTGAACACGATATTTGATCGATTTTCGAAAAATTCGTCGACATTTAACCTGGGACCCATTTCATAAAAAAAATTAAACTGTAATCAAAATCTGGATTTATTTCGATAAATTAAAAATATTTTAAATTGTACCTCGAGTGCCTCGAGTGTAAAAGAATTTTTGAAAAATCTATCTAGTTCCTGGAACAAATTGCCTTTATTTATGAATTTCCATCGGTGCTGGACCAAAGCGAAGTTATAACGAACGAGGCTATGGTCTCCATCAAAATATAATAGATCGAACAGTTTTTGTTTACTCATGAAGCAGTATCGAATTTCCTTTCGGTACAGTTATTCACGATACGTACGAAAATAAATGTGACGAATACAGTGAAACACACTCTAGGAAAAGTATCGAGCAAAATACTTATTTTTTTGAAACACACAACGAAACTTTGCAGTGAACTGCAACAACAAAGTGCAATAATAATTCCTTTGTCGATCAAACCAGACAGTAGCCGGCGCCGTAGTGACGAAACGGAACTTGAATACAGTAGGTATGCTTAAATGGGAAAAAGCAGCGCACATTAAAAGCGACTTTAAACTTCCGTTTGCTTCGGCGTGGGACAGTTCGCAAACTCGATTAAAAGCGCGGAACTTGGACAGAAGTTAACAATACGGGCTGCAGCCTGAAATTTAGTTAAAACATTTGAAAGCCGGACCTGACAATATCGCTGCGAAGATTCGTTACCCCGGACCGTAACTGGGGTGGAAGAATTTCCGCGAGAACATCGAAGCTCGAACAGCATGATTTCGACGCCGCGAACAGACGAAGCGTCGCGACGCTTCCACCGTGGTACGAAATCAATGAAACTTACGGTGTATTTCAAACTATCTGATCTAGAAGTAAATTGTACTCGATACTGTACCTGAATAATTATTTTGAGTGGTCGAAAAGGATGATTCAATTCTTAATTCTCGTATCTTTAGCCCTTAGTATTTTAATTCTCGTATTTTTATTTGCATGATTAAATACATTGGTATCTAATCACTTATATAAATTTATGACCTATTATATTAATTTCATATCCGTAAAATGAAAAAGATCGTATAGAATGGAATGATCCTAGGTCAGAAGATATGTTTAGTTTTCGAGTTAAAAAAGCTCCGTGTAAAATAAATATTGTATCAGTTCTGGTTTGTATTATTTAATAACGGTGAGTGACTGTTTTAAAAATAATTATTACAGATCGTCGATAACGCGGGCTATAAAATAATAACGTTCCTGCAACGCAAAAATATTATTAGATTGGCAGGAGGGCAGAGGTGGAGTTGATTTCGAAAATTCGTCGTCCGGCGATTCGAGAAAAACAAGAAAGAGGCGAAACGAGTCCGGAACCACGGCTCAAAATTCTCCGTGAAATTGCTCGGGCAGGAAAATAATTTCAGGAGCCTCAGACTTTCTCGTCGCTGGAAACCCCGTCGCTTTTTCTCCCCCTCCGTTGAACTCGCGCTATTTGGCATTAGACCTCCCGGCCGGGATTAAATTTCCTCCGAAAGTTCGCGTCAATCCCCGACAATAGATTACTCGTATGGCGCGAGTGAGAAAAATAGATGAACGGAGCGATACCGAGGACAAAAGAAACAAATTAGCTTCGGGAACGCGGTAAAGCAGATATGAAAGTCCGACGGGGCAGCGAAAGGAAACGAAAAAGACCGGAGGATTAAAAGGATGATCTAGGATTACGAGCCGGGGCAGGGGAAAAAACAAAAAGTGACGAGCCATGGGAATAACAAGTAAAGTAAAAAATAGTTGAGAAATCTGTCCCGGAAGATGAACTCCACTGGCACCGAATCACGAAACGTGGAAGTAGAATTAGCCGCAGTAGTCAGCCAACGAAGAGAGCCGAGGCTGAAGAAAGCTCTCCGCTGCGGTGGCTCGGAATAATCGATTTAGAACTTGTACATTCTTAATGTTTCACCAGCCAGAAATATTTTATACAAATTCGTTACATTACCACGAGCTATTCATGCGTGACGCTTTCAATGTTTATGGAATCGGTTGAATTTGATTTTATGTATTGAACATAATGAAATATCGATTGGAAAAGTCTGTCAAGTATGAATAAAATCGGACTGTTGGTTTTCGAGAATATCGCTTCGAAAGTTCCAAGTGCTGCTATAAACTATGTATACGAGGGTCGGTCCATTACAAAGACTGCGAAGTTGCCAATTTTACGACTCCTACGATACTCTGGACCTATACTTCTAAACTATATAAGACTCTAAGGGAATGCAAATTAAAAATCGATTTTCATGAAGCCGTCAAAGTAGGGAAACTCCTTAAAAGCGGCCCTGCGAGGGCCAGGGAAATGGCCAGCTCGGGGAGAAAGTTACTAACAAGGGATAAAGGATTTCTAGAAAATTTAAGGACGATATAGCTAGTAGAAAAATATTCGTTGTTTCCTTTTTATATTTCCAATCATTCGTATCTGGGGGGGGGGGGGGGGGTGAAAATAGCCCTCAAGGATAGAAACCACATTTTCATCTTCAGAACTAAAGAATGCAGGACTTTATTTCTTAATACCATTGCACAAAGTAGGGGTGTGAAATATTTTTAAACAAACCACAATGACTCCCATTAATATTCGGACACTTTAAAAGAAACGATAAGTTTTTAAATATTGTACCATACGATTTGAACTTTTTTTGAGAAGTAAGAGCAATTAGTTTACTGCATGTTGCGAGAAGAAATATTTTCAAAAAATTGCAATTGGTCGGAATTACATAGAAAATATTGTTTGCAATTAGTTTAGTAATTTAAAGAAATAGAACTCCTAGCGCAGAAATGAAGTTAAAAAATTGAACAACGTTCGAACTTATACTAGAATAAAAATACACCATTTCCCGGTTAAACAAATTCTTGCTTTGGCGTAAAAACCTCGACGGATTACGAGGAAAAGCCGAAGCAAGACACACAAAGATTTATTCAATTAAATCAAATAATACATAAGTTACGAAGGCTCAGCATTTAAAGAAATCAACGTGATACGAATAAATTATATTCTAAATGGCTATTCTAACGTAAAACTAAGAGAGCTCTCTTACCATTGATCATAAGATCTCAACACGCAGTGATCCACAGCAGAGTTCCACTGGAACTCCCTGTACAAATGCCGGCTTGCCCTTCGGACACTCCTTCGCCGGCAGCACTACGGTTAGCCTTGCGATCCGTCCCAGCTTCGGTATGCACTGCAAAGGAGCTTCAACGCTTCCAATGCCCTCAAACTTCAAATGTGCGTCAAATGTTGTGAACCGAGTGCACAAACTTCTCAGTACCCGGGATCACTGGTGGAATACTCAAGGCCAAACTAATAAAATTACAATTTATCGCGGGTAAAACATCACGTCGTCTCACATTTTTCAATCGTTACCACAAGAACCCTCGCTTGTCAATTGCGACCACCGTGAATCGCTCGCCAGACTCGCGAATTCATTTTACATGTCGAGACTATCGTCTTCTATCACATCGCATTCGATCGAGATTACAAAATCGCGAACATATACGAAAAGAACTTTTCAACATTCAACAACATTTTAACGTGGGCCTATATTGAAAAATTAAAAAATACGTTTTGTATTTTAGTATTTTCTCTGTAATTCCGACAACTTCTAATTTCTTTCACCTTGTGCAGGAAATCAATTGTTCTATCTTTAAAAAAAAAAGTTAAAATTGTATGGTCCAATATGAGAAAAGTTATGTTTTTAAGAGTGTTCGAATATTAGTGGGAGTCACTGTATATCTGTATATGAAAATGGGCGTGTTACCCCCGTATAGTGTCCATGGTAAGACGAAGAAGGGTGGAAGGGTGGAAGGAAAGTAAAGGGGGTAGAGTGAGAGTAAAAAGGGGTGGCTGGAGGGGATTAACGCGCGACAACACGAGCACGTACCTACATAATTTGTCTAACTGCGTTGGTACGGTCTGATGGTCAGCGGGATTGCCGTCGGTGTAATTCGGTAACAGCTTGTAGTGGTTCCGACTCCTATTGCCTGATCGTGTACCACTGGCTGGCCCCGTCCGCTAGTATTACGCTGCGGTATAGCTAATAATCGTTAGTGACAGAGACATCGAGAAGCTCCGTGTCACGGAAATCGGCTAATTAACGAGTCCGATAGAGCGTGCACGATAAAAGAGGAAACGAGAACTGGAGAGAAGGAGACAGGGATAGATAGAAACAGGAGGAAAAGAAAAGACCGTCTTCCTGGGATGAGATTCGAGCGAGATTGGTTACACGGTTTTATTATTAAGTCGTTCCGCGTTAATTGACCCTTGCTGACTCGGATCGATTAAGTCGTATCGAAGTCCTGCCGCATAATTGGTTCGACCGATTCCTCCGACGTCCGATTTTCCGAACTTTATAGACCGGAAGAGAGCTCGGTCGACTTCGGTCAATAATTCGTCGGGATGGAAACAGATTATTACTTTCTGTTAAGGGCTTCAAGGGTTGCCAATTTGTACACCGAGGCGTTAAGGACAAATGAAGGTCAACTCTGTTTTTTAACCTCTTAACTGCGGAATTTAGTTTTAATAATCCTCCACAGAGTGTGGAATTAAAATCTCGAAATGTCAAGTATACACGTCGAACGCAGGGCAAATGGTCCTATTATAAATTTTACGAGAAACGAGGAAGAATTACATTTATATTTGATAAAAAATTAACAATTCATTC
Organism: Lasioglossum figueresi; assembly: GCA_028455805.1. NCBI lineage: Eukaryota > Metazoa > Arthropoda > Insecta > Hymenoptera > Halictidae > Lasioglossum > Lasioglossum figueresi. Next base: position 16,892,286 of record CM052194.1, read on the forward strand.
TTGAAAAGGTTATTGTTATTGCAGCGCAATAGAGATTTGGTTTGACGTGTATACACGTCGAACGCAGTTAACTGGTTAAATGGCACGGTATGTCATTTGTTATTCACATTCTGATAGCGTGTTTCAAGCGGATAGAATGATTTGTTACGAAGGTCATTCAACGAACGCGTCGCTCGAGTGCAACAGAAAATAACTTTGCTCCACATTTTATTGTTTTCGAGATGCAACAGCAAAAGAGTTCTTATACCGAGTGCGGTAGAACTGTGTCAGCACGATAAAGGTGTTGAACCGGGTCAAACGATCGGCAAAGTCGAAGAGAAGACTGGAGCTAAGGGTGGTTTCGCTTTTTCCGGTGTATAGGGGCCTCGGCTATGTCCCGATGGGAGAGTCATTTTTCAGCGTGACATCCTGCATGACAATGGACCCGGTGGCTGTATCGGTATCTGCGTAGTTTCGCAGTATCGGCAAAACCGAATCGTCCCCGGTGCGGCCACGTCGTTTCACGGCACATTGCTCGTCGACGACGAAGAGATACTCGCGCGCCGACGCCCCCGAAAAACCCGGCCGAAGAAAACGGTGCTCGAGCGACTCGAAGAGAACCGTTTCGACGAGCGTCGCGACGCCACAATTGTCGAAAATCGTCAACACCCGGGGAAAATCTATACCGTATATTGTTACTCATGCGTTATGAATCATTATTGTATCACCCTTTTCGACCACCTAAGATGATAGTTCCTTTCATTAGGAACTCGGTGACTATAATTACTTAAGATCATTCAAGGCCACCTGAATTGTTTAAATTGATGTATTTAATCCGAAATTCTAAAAATATCCGGGAAAATAAAAATTTACTGAGTTATTTACTTATCTGTAGAACTTGTTCCACAATTTTCTGAATTTTATTCAATCTAACGATTACTATTAGCGCTGCCATAACGGAATTATTTTCACTCGGTTCAAGGGGGGTAAAATCTGCTGCGAAAATAGGGGATGTCCAGCAGTGCAAGCCCGAAAACCCTGGAGCAGGTGTACGCGCCGCGCCGCGCCGGGCCGGACCGTAACAGAAGATATTAATATTCGCTCGTTAACGTCCGTGGTCAATCGATACTTTGCGGGCGCCGTATACTAACAGCCTCGGACCTGTACAGGGGGCACGTAGCAACACGTATTCCCAAACGTTTCGGCACCCTCGCCACCGAGTGGCCAAAAATAATTTCTGTTTGCCCCGGTGATTAAAATTCGATTACGTTTACCCTTCCAATTCCTTTGCGTCCCGACCGAATCGAAACGTTGATTACTAATCAGAATATAGTTGCCTATAATTCTAGTCTACCAAATCAAACGGCGGGGTGTCCGTCAGTTTCAATGACGAATGAAGAATTAATTGCGATATCGGTAAATAGACTCTTATTTAGTAATTTCAATGTTTTATTAGAATGATCAACTGTCTAAAATTTCGTTCTAACTGTCTAATTGTTCTAACCAATAACCATTAATTATCAATTCTACAAGCAAATGGAAATTATGAATTAATGACGTAAATACTGGAACGTTGTATAAGAGTTTTATCTTTGATTTTTGTCTAAAGAGAAATTAATGAGCGCCTTGTCGATAAGCCTCGATGAAAAGTATCTATTAATAAGTTGTATAAAAGCGACATTGTTCTAAAATATCGCGCAGACACGTCTGGCAAGTATGTACACGTAATTATAGTATTGACTTTTTACCACATTCAACCATCTGCAAAAACATTCAAAAATTTTTCTCGCAAACGAAAATACCACAGATATGAAGATCGAAGTCTCCTCTTTACAATGATTCCTTAAAAATTGATGTACGATTTTTTTCGACTGTTTTATGAACCAAAAATGAGAAACCAGTTAGGTCGCGTTAAGCGTTGACTTATACTACTGAAAAGTTGGTGGCACACCTCTCATTCAAAAATGGTACATCAATTTTTAAGATATCGTTGTAAAGAGGAAGCTTGGATTTTTGAATCTGTGGTGGTTAGAGTTGTGAAAAAAAAATTTCAAAGCTTCCACAGACGTTTGAACATGTAGCATTTTCGACAAATAATTTGTCTCGAGTTTCTCGTCCGTTACATCATGAAAAAAAATCATAGGATAAAATGAATAGAGAGGCATGAAACTAGAGGCTTTCATCTTTAAAACGAGTCAAAATCTGTTGTCGTGCGATCATTTTTTACGAAAGGGTCAATGTTTAAATATTGTCAATTTATCCAGAATTTGTTTTTTCTGAAATATTGCAAACTAGACAGATTTAGTGGTAAAACCTGAGATGGGGCGGAACAGCCGACACATTCTTATGCATGTAGTCGGCCAGTGTACATTGGAGAATCTCTGGCGAATCGTTGATCCGATCGATCACGCGATCCGATTTATTCAACCGTCCGAGTAACGGTTCCCGGAGACCGGCCGGCCAGTTAATTCGTCACCGTGGCCACCCTCTTCCTTCCCCGTTGCTCTCCCGCATTGTCCACTAATTCCCTGAGACTTCGACTGTGGATCGATCCGGAGCAGCCGGCTCTCGGAGCTCCGGCTCCCAGCCGTTCGCAAATTATCATTGCCCCTATTGGTGTCTGCCAGCGTCAAACCGCACCGCGCCGATATTCATGCAAATCTGTAGAAAGTTCGCAACACTGCTCGAGCCGGAACTTGGCTGCAAGCCCTGCTAATAGCGGAAATCGTGCGAAAATCGCGGGGACCCGTTCGTTCGGATCGTCTGGAAACTTCGACAGGGTTCCCGTAAATGTAACTCGCGGCTCCGTCCATTCCAGACGAGTCTTCCGTTTCGCCTCCGAAGAGACTTTTCTCTCGACCGATCATGTACAGGGTGAGTCAGTTTCCAATCAATTATGCAGCATTTTAAAGGACGCATCTGCGGTAACCTTGCGGCCTTCCAAAGTCAATGCACCTTTAAAAACGTTCTCGCCGATGGATGGACGAAAATAGCGATCTATAATATGATGACCTGGAGGTGAGCTTTGGAAAAATTGAAAGTTACCTTGTCTCTTAATATGCTGCATGATTAATTCAAAAGTTTTTCCATATAATACCGAGTTCTTTCGGGTAGTAATTCATACTGAGTCACCCCGTATGTCATGCGTTTGCGAGGAAAATGAGTAGATCAATATAAAAATAACACAAACATCAGTATAATTCAACAATATCATTTTGATTACGTGTATATAATACTGCACAGATAAGGGTATGAATTTAACAACGTGATCGTTTAAAAACATTTGTTTTTTCCCATCGCAAAAATTTAAATATGAAATTAATTTCAATGCTGTCCACTTCAGCGTGAAAAATTATATAAATTCACCTGGTTAAAAAAAAATTTATTTTTAACATAAAAACGCTGAATGCCAATTGTTTAATCAATGAAGTGTCTCCTAGCATTATCTGCCACTCTATAAAAATGCGTTCTGCGGAATGCCGTATAATTCCCAGGATCTCTAACATAACTAGCAGTTTATTTACCGCTGAATGCCGATTGTTTTGTCAATGATGTGCCTCCTAGCATTATCTCCCCTTGTGTCTAACATAACTAGTAGTTTATTTACCGCTGAATGTCAATGGTTTAGTCAACGAAGTGTCTCCTATTGTCCATTTTCCCTTATATAGAAATGCGTTATTCCCAGAATGCCGTATAATTCCCAGGATCTCTAACTAATAGTTTATTTACCGTTGAATGCCAATTGTTAAGTCAACGATGTGCCTCCTAGCATTATCTCCCCTTGTGTCTAACATAACTAGTAGTTTATTTACCGCTGAATGTCTATGGTTTAGTCAATGAAGTGTCTCCTAGTGTCATTTCCCCTTATATAGAAATGCGTTATTCCCAGAATGCCGTATGACTCCCAGGATCTCTAACATAATTAATAGTTTATTTACCGTTGAATGCCAATTGTTATGTCAACGATGTGCCTCCTAGCATTATCTCCCCTTGAGTCTAACATAACTAGTAGTTTATTTACCGCTGAATGCTAATTGTTTAGTCAACGATGTGCCGCCTAGAATTATCTCCCCTCGAGTCTAACATAAATAGTAGATTATTCATCGCCGAATGTGAATTGTTTAGTCAATGAAGTGTCTCCTAGTATCATGTCCCCTGATATAGAAATGCGTTCCGCGGAATGCCGTAATTCCCAGGGTCTTTAACATAAATAAACTACTAGCACTACTACTAGTACTACGGTAAATAAGCTACTAGTTAGTGAATGCCAATTGTTTCGTAAACGAAGCGTCTCCTAACCCCATCGTGTATAAAAATGCGTCCCACGGAATGTCATAATTCCCAGGGTCAGACAACAGGGGAACTCGAAGGATTAAAAGAACTACGGGACGAAGTTGCAGCTCTCCACCTTGAAAACTGTCGGAACGTACGCGAGAACTTTTCAGTGGTTCCCGTGCGCTTGGATCTGGACTGTACACACAGGCGAGTTCAAGGATCCCGTTACGAGACAAAGACGCGATAATAGTTATTCGTCGTGGGATTCCAGTGTTTAGAGTTCGCGAAGTTGTAACGGCAACTGTTGCGATAAAAGAACTCCTCGCGGCTCGGTTGATGCTCAAAATTCTCTCGCGACTTGGAACACGGTGCTCGTTGAATTAGTCCGAGAACCGAATCGCTGCGTCGTCGTAACGAGATCATTCTGGCTTCTTGAATATTCTACAAGTTGATTGTAGCTCTTCGGGACCTGCGGAGGAGGGAGAGCAACGTTCTGAGATAGCTGACGGTTCTCGCGAGCGTAATTAATGACATCGCCGAGCCTGACAATGCTCGCTTAATCCCTGACTAGTCGCAGAGACAGCCGGATCGTGTTGCCAATGCGCGTGGCAAATAAAGCGTCTCCGTCGAGTTATCGAATTATCGGTTAATTATTCCGTGTGTGTGCGTGTGCGCGCGCGGCATAGAGGCTGTTTGTCGCGCGAAATGCGCTTCAACAGCGGCTGAATTATTCATTTCAACATTTATGGCAATTTCGCGATACTCTCTTCCTGTTATTCGTTCTTCGAGCCTATAAAAATCGATTCGACAAGCGGTTATGATGAAAAATTTCGGGTTCGTCTATTAGAGATTTATAACATTTTTAATACCATATCACGCACAACGAATCGTAAAATTTTAAAATAAATTTTCCATGTTATGCAGTGAATTATTTAAAATTCTGAAACGAATCCGAGTTGTGCGATTCAATATTTAAAAAGTTATAGTATTTTAAAGAGTGACCGAGATGTGAAATTTATTATTAGAATTTTCAATATCGCATAAAAGCATTATAAAATTTTCAGTATTTTCTCTGGAATTTTAACGATTTGCAATGTTTCCAAAAATTCTCTTTCCACGTCATGCAGTGAACTGTTCTAACTTCTGAAACGAATCCAAGTCGTACGATTCAATATTAAAAATGTTTTTGCTAATAAAAATGACAAATTTCCACAAAATGTATTATTCAAATATTCAGTATCACCTAAAAAAGTTGTGAAATACAACTCATTTTCCCTGCAATTTTTCTCCATGTCATGCAGTCAATCGTCAATTTTCAATATTAAAAAGTTATGGTGTTTTAAGGAACGTCCGAAATGTTTTCCCCAATAAACATGACAAATTTCGGCAAAATGTACTTTTACAATTTTTAATATCACCTAAAAAAGTTGCGAAATACAACTTTTTCGCTGAAATTTTTCTCCATGTCATGCAGTCAATTGTCATTTTTCAATATTAAAAAGTTATGGTGTTTTAAGGAATGTCCGAAATGTTTTCCCTAATAAACATGACAAATTTCGGCAAAATGTATTTTTAAAATTTTTAATATCACCTAAAAAAGTTGCGAAATACAACTTTTTCCCTGCAATTTTTCTCCATGTCATGCAGTCAATTGTCAATTTTCAATATTAAAAAGTTATGGTGTTTTAAGGAATATCCGAAATGTTTTCCCTAATAAACATGACAAATTTCGGCAAAACGTACTTTTTAAATTTCGGCAAAATGTACTTTTAAAATTTTTAATATCACCTAAAAAAGTTGCGAAATACAACTCATTTTCCCTGAAATTTTTCTCCATGTCATGCAGTCTGTAGCGGCCGTGCTGGACGGTTTTTTATGGTAGGAACACCCCTATTGTACATGGGCCCGGTATGTGACTTCTTGTAGTTTGGCTACGGCGTTGGGCCTGTCATCGCCACGTAATCTCCGTCTGTACTTGGGTACCTTCAATCCCGTCCTTGCCATAAACCCTTAAAAAACGTTCGCTACTTGGGTCCGGCGCGGCTAGCTGGTGTTCGCAACTACAGCGTGTCTGTTTGCCAGATGGCTGGAAAACCCGGGGTTTGGTCGCCAAATGTTGGCCTTGGCAAACCTTGGGGACCGTTGCAAGCATCCAGCTTGGTACCGTCCACCCTCAAATCATCCAAAAGAGTGGGGATGAATTTATCAGAGGTAGGGAGGAGGAACGAGGGATAGATACGAGAACTCTCGGTCCTCCGGCAGACTGCTCCGTACACCTTTGAAATTACACTATAGACTCGCTACATTTAGTTACCGCGCCCAACTCTAACAATAGTTCTCGTTCACGTTTGTACATAGTGTAAATACATAGTAGTCTCAGTACTTGAAACCTTTTTTATTCTTTCACACAAGTGACGGTGGTCCTTCGAGCTTCTTAGTAGGCACCTCGCAGTGCATAAAAATCAAGGCCTGAACGATCGTCACAAGATCGACCACGGGCAAAAACACAGTCAATTGTCAATTTTCAATATTAAAAAGTTATGGTGTTTTAAGGAATGTCCGAAATGTTTTTCCTAATAAACATGACAAATTTCGGCAAAATGTACTTTTAAAATTTTTAATATCACCTAAAAAAGTTGCGAAATACAACTCATTTTCCCTGAAATTTTTCTCCATTTCATGCAGTCAATTGTCAATTTTCAATATTAAAAAGTTATGGTGTTTTAAGGAACGTTCGAAATGTTTTCCCTAATAAACATGACAAATTTCGGCAAAATGTACTTTTAAAATTTTTAATATCACCTAAAAAAGTTGCGAAATACAACTCATTTTCCCTGAAATTTTTCTCCATTTCATGCAGTCAATTGTCAATTTTCAATATTAAAAAGTTATGGTGTTTTAAAGAATGTTCGACAGGTTTTCCCTAATAAACATGACAAATTTCGGCAAAATGTACTTTTTAAATTTCTAATATCACCTAAAAAAGTTGTGAAATACAACTCGTTTTCCCTGAAATTTTTCTCCATGTCATGCAGTCAATTGTCAATTTTCAATATTAAAAAGTTATGGTGTTTTAAAGAATGTTCGAAATATTTTCCCTAATAAAAATAACAAATTTCGGTAAACTGTATTTTTTGAATTTCTAATATCGCTTACAAAAAGTTGTAAAATACTAAGTTATGGTGTTGCGAAGAGCGAGTATAAATGGGAGTGATACCTACGACACGTCCTTGGTTCGATTCCCACGGTCGACTAATTGTCGAAAGCTCATTAGGTTGACGAAGAGTCAGTGCAGCAGGAAGACCATTGACACAAGACACAACTGTGGTTACAGAGACGATGAAGAACGGCGCATTAGGCGTGCCTCGGCGTCTCAAGCTGCAGCGCACAACAGTCAGACATATGTGCAGGTGGAACTGTCAGCCGTGTACAGAGCCATTCGAGTCAGGAACACAAGGCGTCGGCCCAAGAATCGTGAGGATGACGTCTCTGCCAGTAAATTATCATTCGACCAAGGCTACGAGGAAATTTATACAACCCGGATACAGTATGGACAGACGTACGAACTGTTTAGATCTAAGGATGGTTATCCTCCTAGTGTTTAAGGGTTGATTCATCCCTTAATTGAACTTCGCTTCTGCGATTCACGCCATAGAGGAGACTCGGTTTGGACGTTGTTGGTAAATCATCAAGACATTGTTTGTCTTTGGACTTCTAGTTCCGAGTGCCAAAGGGTTGTTTCGTCCCTTAACTGAAGTTCGCTTTTGTGATTCACGCCACGGAGAAAACAAAGTTGGACGCTAAATCATCAAGGAATTATTTGTTCTCGGGGATAATCATCCTCCGGGGGCTTAAAGGGGCGTTTCATACTTTAAATGAAATTCATTTGTATAATTAACATTGCCGACAGTCGTGCAAAGAGCTATCTGTGTTCCACTAAAACATTATGCGATCCAGAAACTGCAATCACGAGTCTGACAAGTTATTATACGGAAACAGGATATGAAATATGAAATTGGTATAAAACCTCGTATAACAACAAAATGTATAAACAATATTTTGGATAACGATACAGCAAGTTTTAGTGTCAACGAATGACAGTAAAAATTAATTTTCAAGTCTGATCAAAATCAGACGCTCGTGTAACAAATTCTAGAAAAATTCGTCAGAGTCGGTACAACGAGTAGACGTCGTTCCAGAGGTAATAAAATGTTCAGACGTTCGTGTATAAATTAATAAAAACCGAGGAAAGACTCGCGGGCACGTTATCAACGGCGACAGGGCGCATAGCAGCGCAATCGAAACGCGCGGCGCTCCGTGCCGAATAATAAAACCGGGGACGATCCGATCAATACGTTCGACGAACGAAGCATATTAATTATCAGGCCGATGCGTCCCGTTCTGCACGCGTAATTAACGCGGTCGTTAATAATAAATTGATTAATCGCTCTTTCATGTAACTGGCCGGGCATATGTGCGTCGCCAGAGCGCGACGCGACCGTAACTTTTCACAGGTTCGTTCGAGGGGAACGTAAAAAAGTGAAAAAAAATAAAAATAAAAATCGGCCGGTCGCGTTTCAAGCGTCTTTCATCCGCGTAACACTCGAATTAATCGTCGAGAGCTGAACTTTGGCCCCTCCCCTCTTCCCCGGCGATAAAAACTGGATCCTCCCCCGAAACGGTTATGCTTCTTTTCTCCGGCGAACCCTGTTCGTCATCGTATGGTTATTCATCAAACGCCTTTTTTTCGACGCCGTTCTACCCCTTCGCCCCCTTCCCACATAGAGGCACTCGTCCTGCAAAAACTTGCCATTCCGGGGGGATGAAAACCAGCCCGACGAAACGTCAGAGAGCCATTTTCTCGCATAAATTCTTCCCCAATTATTCGGCCGTCGTTTTTTCCATCCCCTAACTTACGGCGCTCCACGTTTCACGGGGGCTGGACCATTCGCCTAAATCGTACCGCGATCAGAGTAACTAACTACAAGACATATACAGGGTGACTGTAATTGGTTTTATCTGCATTATTTTGTACCGAAGGTTACCTTCAATTTAAAAAAAAAATGAATACAAAAACGTGTACCAAGAAGAATTCATTTGTATACGACCTTTAATTTAAAAAAAAATGAATAAAAAAAGCGTATACCAAGAAGAATTCATTTGTATACGACCTTCAATTTTTAAAAAAACGAATGAAAAAAGCGTGTATCAAGAAGAATTCATTTGTATACGACACAATGCACTTCAAGGTCACACAAAGTCAAAAACGGAAGAAACACTTGCACATACAAAATCAATTACATTGTTAGACGGTCGTAAACGATGTATTTACAAAATATCTTAAATGTTCCTTTTATTTGTGACCTTGTGCGACCTTATGCGACCTTGAAGATCATAGCGAAATCCACGAACGAATTAGTTTCGACACACGCAATGGCAGGCACAATGAAGATTCAATAACTGTTTCCTCCCAATTAGATTTCGCGTTGAAATATTCATCACGGGGGCGCCAGCGAGACAGCGCGTGTTCGTCGGATTAGAAACGAATCCGAACCCGATTAATTTTCCGTATTCCCGATGATCGTCCCCATCGCTCGATGGCCCGAAAAGCGAGCTCTCACGCGGACCATTTGCGAAATTCACGATCCTCTCCTCGGAACCGGTTCCCTATTTTAAAAGTTACTCCACTCAAGTCGATCGAACGACCTTCCCCAAAAGGGGATGATTGATTCTCCCTCGAAGACGTTCACTCCGTTTTTCGCGTTCACCCTTTCCGCGCCCCTATCACGATCCTCACTTCAATTTCGTTCCAATTACCGCGTATTTTAACGATCGATATTTGTCTGTAGCTTCACAATCGTGCCATATGTAAATGCAATCTTGATTGTACCGATATAATTATGAAAATGATGTAATTATCAAAATGAATTAATGTTGGACGAACAAACACCTTTGCGAGCGATTGTCGGCTCCAATCACACAACTATTGATATTTATACAATTCCCCTTTTGTTGGGATTTAAACAAACCAGAGGACTCTTCGCTTACTCTCTGTCAGAGGTGGGCAGCATATTATGATCCTATTTAATTAGAAACGTCATAAAATATTTTACTAATTTATTATTTGCCAATAAAAATCGAATGCGAAGAGTGGGGAGGAAAATATTGACTGCAAAGAATCCAGAGAGAGATAGTCCTCTAAAAATATATAACCCTACTTGTGCTCGAATTTAAACAACCCAGAGGTGCTTGCCTACTCTCTGCCAGAGCCAGGCAGCATATTATGATCCTGTTTAATTAGAAATGTCATAAAATATTTTACTAATTTATTATTTGCCAATAAAAATCGAATGCGAAGGGTGGGGAGGAAAATATTGACTGCAAAGAATCCAGAGAGAGATAGTCCTCTAAAAATATATAACCCTACTTGTGCTCGAATTTAAACAACCCAGAGGTCCTTGCTTACTCTCTGCCAGAGCTGGGCAGCATATTATCATGATAAAATATTTTACTAACTTATCATTTTCCAATAAAAATCGAATGCGAAGAGTGGAGAGGAAAATATTGACTGCAAAGAATCCAGATAGTCCTCTAAAAAATGATACAGTTTAGTTTACGAATGAACCAGCTTTTCGGATTTGCCGGGAAAATGAAGCGATATCAATCGGAAATCGATTCCGAAGAATCTTCGCGTTGTATCGATCCTCTGGAACATCTGTGTTGCGCAAGGACGGCTGCGCTGCTGGTTCGTCATGAAAATGACAATCGACGGTCTGATGCGAACATCGCTGATCAATCAATTCTTCGAACGATTGCACTCTGAAGCGGACGTCGATGATCGAGAAGGATCGCGCAGCGGGTCCTCTTTCTTCGGAGGGCGCTCTCGATCCTCTACAGATTTTAGTACTTCCCGAGGACGGGTTTTACGGCGCTGTAAAAGTTAGGAAGTTGCGGAAGTTAGGGAACGATTGCGTGAATCGAGTCGCTTGCCAGAACGTGCGTGGTCAATGGAGCACATTTGCAGTGTGAATCGGAACAGATAGACAAAGGAACTGCGGGGAAAATTGTGATCCGCGTAAGAAACAAATTAGTCCATTGTTATAAGCAAAGTTAGTAGTTCATAGTTTATTTCTACAGGACAATTTCTGCTTTTCCGAACTTCTTAATATTCTTTTACATGTTCGGGACAATTTGTACGAATTATTCGCTATTTTCTTTCACGTTAACGCTAACCGTACCGGCTACAAAATGTGTCGGATACGCGTTGTTTGATAAAAATGACAAGACTGAACTTATTTAGATTTTTCACAATTTTTATAATAATACGTGATGGAAGTGAATTTCTGATGGAAGAATCTTTGTAATATCAATAATTGAGTTAGCGTTTTAAAATTTATTACAACACGAATATACAAAGACTGTATCTGTAATTCGTTCAAATAGTACAGCTCTTAAATTCGTCGTACGAAGAGCATAATAATTTCTGATTTATCTCAGTGATGGTTGGTATGGGTAAACAATTTTATTAAAACCGACGCTTGCGAGATATTCGAAAAATGTGACAAAGAGATCTCGTGACTTTCTTGAATGCCGCGTTATGCGCGCGACTTTTAATAAAATGCATGAAAAATTAATTTGGCTTTCTTGACAAAAAAATACGCACGGAGGTCGTTCTAAATATGCGGCGCCTGCTGCGAACATGCTCGCACAAAGAATACCAGGACCGAGTATAATCTAGATCTACAAAAGCCATTAAATTTTCATTATAGGCGCAGCTGAAAAAGCTAAAAATCTCTTTCACGCATTATCCAGTAAACTAATCCTTCCAACAAAAAATTATTTGGTCCAGTGTTGAAAAGATCCACGATTTTACAACTATATCGTTGATGACGTTTATTTATCAATTTTAACAAAATATGTAACAGTTGTTCATTCAATTTAATTGCCAGAAACTAATTGATTAAAGGACGATTTTTATCCACCGTGTCGAAAGTAATTTTAAAGGGCTGTAATTTCATTGCTCGCCGACGTGTTTAAAAGTCGCGGACACCGAGATTAACTGGAAGGTTCGTCCTGCGGTTTATGGTCGCGCGCACGCAGGAGCACACTCTAATCCCAGGCATTAGCATATTGTCTGTTCATCAACTGTGAACCTGTGGAAACCATCTTCGTAGGTCGACTCCAATCCGGAGGCGGCAAATTGCTTTCTGTTTCGAACCGCGAAGTCAATTCAAAATCCCCGCGAAGTAAATTTCGCGCTGTCCCGGTCCTGTTTCCCGGACAACAATGCGCTCTCGCGCGTCCCGCAACATTAACGTTCCTTGACCCCGAGAGTCCTCTTCAGGAACGAGTCAGAGAGAGAGAGAGAGAGAGAGAGAGAGTAGAGGAGAGACTACAGCCAGAGAGTGGGGGAGAGAGAGAGAGAGAGAGCCGCATTATCGATGTACACGAGACCGTTCGCCGAGCGCGAAACGTTTCCTCGATTCCCAGACAATATCTCCGGACCCTTCACCCTTCCGAACTGGTCGTTCCACCCCCCGCGCCAGGCCGACGTCGGCTTACCGGCTATTTCCTGTTCCGGTCAGTGAAACACTTTTGTTTCGCCTTCATCTCCGGCTCGCTTTTCCACCCTATAATGTATTCCAGCCTGGCTGCCCGTTCTCCGAGCTACAATAGCGTGAAGAGCTAGAGCTCGCCGGGACGGGGGGTGGCGTCAAGGGGCCGCATGAATTGCACCTCTCCCTTCCTCCCACTTGCTCGACGTAACCTATGGTTGAATTAAAGTTGGTTTCGCAGGGGGTTGGAAGAGTCTCGGGGAAGTTGCATGGAACACCAGAGAAAACAGTTCGACGATCGAGGAATCGCATACCGGTGGCTACCGGCTGCATTCGTTCCATGTAGGGTAAATATACCTATTACTGCGAGCGTACGTTTTACCGCGGTATTTTTTCACGATCAGATTAGAATACGTAAACACGAATATTCTGCCGTGAATAGATTTGTGCAATTCAACGAGAATGTGTAACAAATTTTCTCACCTTTTATCTAATCTAATACTAATCCTATTATACATTATAGAGGGCGTCTCAAAATTTCTTCAACATCCGGAAGTGGGAGGTTCCTGAGATCGTTTTCTGAAGCGACATTTTCCTTTGCAGAAATGGCTTCCGCCACTTTGTTAAGGACTTACTAACGAAAAAGCCGAGGTGACAATCGCAGAACTAGTTTGATCGTGGTCGGACTAACTTCTGTAAAAGAGTGGTGTTTCCTTTTTCACAGTTATCGAGACGTATTCGCGAAAATGGCAGTGGATCCGACGGCGGAACGGAAGATTCTGAAGGGTTTGTAAGTACCTGTGTTTTACATTAGTATTTTATAATGCAGGATTAATTTATAATAACTAGACTGCGGATCTTTGTGCGTTTATAGCAAAATTGAGTACATGAAATTCAAAATTGTTGGAAAATTTAAAAAATTGAAGATATCGATACGCGCATGATGGTTCCCCTCTATTAAAATCGCTTACTTCTTGCAATCGATGCAGACAATGTTTATTTCGCATAAAGATCCGCAGTCTAATAATAACCTTTTACACACCCTGTAGATAATTTGTCGAATAAAATTGCACGGTCTGTAGACCCGATGTTTTCAGCACATGTTATTCCGAAATACGAATCGTTGAAAATCTGCAGGAAGTAGAATCGGCACAACAAACCTATCCAGTAGCCCGCGTGTTCGATGAATTTTCAAACTCGATTTACTCGAAAACGGAGCGTGAAACAAAAAACTGTTGTTCCCTTTTTTCGACTTGTTTCCGCATGTAGTGTCACCGCGCGCCCGCTGGTACGATTTCGGAATCACTCTGTACGTGGCCACGAATTCGCCGATGGTATTCGCGGTTGAATAAAATCCACGAATCGGATAAAAGCGCGGTGTTTTACAGAAAGGTACGTCTGAAATTGACAAATTAAACATTTGCCCAGTCTGCTTGCCAGGACCATTCTTGAGGGGTAAAAAGGATTCTTAAACCGGGGAATCGAGCGATACGACGAACTCGTTGACGGCTTTTCCTCGAACCGGAGTTTCCCTCGGTAGAAGCCAGCTCGGGGAAATATCAGGAAACTTGCCGTCCTGGCCGATTAAAAAATTTTAATTAAACCCGATGGTGCTGGACCCCCTTGTTTGCCTTTTACGGGATTCTCTGTCTGTCGTATTTCTTCTTTTTTTTTTTTACTTCCGGAAAAAACTTCGGCAGCCGCCGGGAGCAGCTCTGCTTTTATTGGCGAACGCGTCCCGCGAATGTTTGCGGCGTTAATTAATCCACCGTGGCCGGAATCTCCTCCGTCTTCGGGGGTGTTTGGCCAGTGAATACCCCCGTCTTGTTTAACGCGGACTGTGGCGAGGGCGGGACGTTGTTTTCTCGTTCGCAGCCTCGATTCGTTTTACTGACTAAAAGGGATGAATAGCTTCTAAAGAAACCGCTGCAGGTTACAAACCACGAGAGAATGTCTCCTACACGCTTGCACCGTGTCCCTGGAGAACCTTTAACCAGCGTAAAGTACTCGTTGATCCCCTGCGATCTATTTCGTGATCAAACTCGAAAGGGTTACTTCGCTGATAAGCGTTTACGGGGGATGAAACTCGTAGGCGAATGGTTCAGTTAATTAGCATAAAATAATCTTCAAGGAGGCGTAACATTTACATTTAGTAGATTTCGTTAACTTCAAATAGCTTCAAAAATTTCCCCTTTCAAGGAAGTGTTAGACACACTTTTGAGACACTCTGTGTACAGGGTGTGGAAGTTAGGAAATATCCTGGGGGAAAAGGATGGCTTAGAATTGCTTATAAAGGGCTACAAGATGGTGTCAATCGTTTTCCCATAGGCTACATTTTTAAAAATAGATATCTACATTTTTTAAAATAGATATCTACATTTTTTAAAATAGATATCTACATTTTTTAAAATAGATATCTACATTTTTTTAAATAGATATCTACATTTTTTTAAATAGATATCTACATTTCTTTGTACATATCGATTCTCCTTCCTATTCTACAAAAAAGAAAACTAGCTGCATATAGCTAAAAAATTGACAGGTAAATATTTATTTTGAAAATTACCGTCATACGACTTTCATACGCCTCCAGTTAGGAAAAAACGAGTGACACCATATTGCAGCCCTTTGGAAGCTCGTTACAATATTTTCCCTCGTAACCTTTTTTCCTAACTTCAGCCAAAACGAAGACACAGCTTTTCCCAATTGCGTGACTCACCCTGTACATTCTCGACGACCGATATTCAAGTACAGTCCGCGGATTCTCGGCGAATCAGACAGGAAGAGGCCGGGGAAAATAAACGGTAACTTCCGTCGAGATAAAAGTCGCCGTGGCCGCCCCTCGGGCCGGAATAACGTTTTAATTAAAATTAACGACAATCCTGGATGCCGACGTCCGCTCCTGCTCCGGAGAGCTACGGGGACACGTTATCTCCACCCCAGATTCGAAGGGATGAAAGTAGGCGAGTCGCACCGCGTCGACGAAAACCTTTCGCTACGAAGATTTCCGCGGAGTAATTAATCTTCCCTCGTCGAATACTTCGATCTAGCCGGGGGGGATCGATTTCGGGAGACTCAATTCGGGGTTCGCCTGGGATCCCGCCCGAGAAGAGGGAACGATCATTAGAGACGATTAATTCACTGGATCACGGTGACAATTTAATGGGGCTCTCACGGTGTAGCGCGACATCGGATCGTACTTATGATCCGGGTTAATGGCGGCCGCATCGGAGGCGTTGCTGATGCTTGAATACTTTATTGCCGCTCTTAAATGGAGATCGTACGTAGGCCACTTGTTCCATAAACGACAACAAACCGACGCAATGAACGAAAGGCAGAATCCCGATGTTTATGCTGCTGATGTGTATTTTTATGGAAATATACATTCATGTGGTCAGGAAGTTCTGAATACATCTGGCAAACTTTTCTACCCCTTCTCCGATTTCAATGTTCTTGAAATATGTCGTGTAGATCATCGTTCTGAACAATATTTCTCTTTAAAGTTTTTGATGGTCGGCTTCAGTTTACCAGATATTCGCAGAAAACTTTACTTGTATGTTCAATCAACTTGAAATATATTGTCAAGGTCATTGTGAACAACATTTACCTTTTGTGCAATTATCTCGTGAACGAAAGGGATGTTGTACAAAATGGTCAGCTTGTTTACCATACATTTTTTGTTTTGCATAATACATCATTTTTT
>CM052194.1:16908897-16922331 GCA_028455805.1 Lasioglossum figueresi
TTCAATTACATTGTATTTCAATCATATAGTAATTCAATTACATTGTAATTGAATGTACTTTGATTATACAGTAATTCAACTACGTCGTAACTGAATTACATAATTCAATTACTAATTACTTTAATCAAATGTGTAATTGAAATACAATATACGTATATATGTATATGTATATATATATGTATATATATATATATATATAAGTTTGAAGAAGTGAGATTTTTATGTCCTCTATATATGTCCTCGTAATTCGTTATTAATCTAATCTAATTATAAAGTATTTTATGATTGTACTCCAATTGCAATTACGAATTACATTGTAATTTAATTTTATGAAAATCTGAATTATAAATTACAATATGATTGAATCACGATGTAATTCAATTACTTTGTAATTATAATTCCTGGAATAACAAAATTGTAATTCTTCACTACTCTGCTCTACGCAACCTTTGAAGATTTGCTCAAAATTAAACCCTTTGCAAAAACCGTTTTGACACCCGGTGAATTTTATTTTTCATTTAAATAATTATTTCGACGGCTCGTATAACCCGTTAGAGTACAGCTGTGTTTTATAATATTGAATGTTAATGTGAATTTCCGAAAAGCTCGTCTTTGGAGAGATTGATTGTGTAGGGGGATTTGGGAATTGCAATCGATGCGGCTCGATGCATCAGAATGCACGGATGATCCAGCTTGATTATTCACGTACGGTAACCGCGGAGCGCGTGGAACGCGACTGTGACACGGTGAGTCATCATACGTGCGAGACGCCACGTTACTGCCACGCAGCTACGATCATCGATCGATCGTCCGCGACCTAGAAGGAAGGTTAATCCCGAATTGGATCTACGTTGTCCCCGAATTAGGGACCAGTTCACAGGAATGCTGCGACACGTGCGACACAGCAAGAGAACACTTCGGTATCTGTCTGTTCGGGAACACTTTAAGCGCGATACTTAGCACGTGCCACTCGAATTTATTATTGAGGAAGTTCGAGGAAATTTTGCGGTGGGGAAAACGCACCCTCTCCGAAACGGAAGAAGTACGGCCAGGCTCGTTTAAATTACGATCGCTTAATAATGCAAAGAAGCTCGGATAGGAAAGTTGCGGAGCTTTCCAGAGGGTGGAGCACGCAAACTTACTCGGCCAGAGGGTTGAAACTTTCCCCGCTCGACGAGGACAGCGGATCTAGCAGAGAGGCTAGATAATGAAAAGATACAGGTCATTCTAAATAGCCAAAGAAATACTGGATTTGGAAAGTGGTACAGTTTTCGGGAATGTCTTTCGACTTATCGAGGATGAGGGTGCCTATTCGGCTGGACATTGTTCTTGAATATCCTGAGAGTTTTTGATTCATGGGCTACAATGAAATAATAAAACTGAATCTAGCATACACAACAAATTGAATCAGTTATTTTCACGTAGGAAAGTTCGTCTGCGAAGAGGTTGAACATTCTACATTAGCCATTTGCAATGAGAGCTATTTTAACTCGAAAATTAAACATTTCTTCCGACCTAGAATAATTCCATTTGATATGATTATATTCATTTTATGGATACGAAATTGATGTAACACCTCATGCAATTTATAAATGTTTAGTAATTGATTAGACACAGACACACAGTGACTGCAAAATTGAAAGTTGTCGAAATTGCAGAGACGATACTGAAAGTTGTATTTCGCAACTTTTTTCTGTGTACTTATATGGAAAATTTGGAAAACAACTTACGTAAATCTGTATCATGTATGTAAAAAGAGTTTGAGAAATTGTGGTCAGATTGTGGTCAGATTGTGGACAGTTCTAAAATCCAAATAGAAAACAATTATTCCACTGAAATTTAAAAATTTAAAAATACAAGAATAATAATTACGATTTAGAAAATGAATATTTTGGTCAGATGTAATTTACATGTTCTTTGCATTTGGAAAAATTAGTAAGTACCATTTTTGTTTCATACATATAATATACAGGGTGTTTCGTCTAAAACAGGACACCTAAATATCTCCTCTATCTCTGATAATACAAAAAATGTTCGTAACGTAATCTAAATGGTTTCAAAAGACGAATCAGATGAAGAATCGTTTTTTATGAATTGTAATTTTTTAATCGTTTTTTCAAGGTCACTCGTGTTTTTTTACATATATACACACATTTATTGTTGTTGTATGTTATAGCAAACATTATTGTGCATTCATCCATGTTTAATAGCACGACCTTGAAATGACCGTGAACTCTAAAATTTGCTAATTAATGCAGAACTTACTTTCAGCGACACTTCAGATTTCAACGGTAACAGAAATTCGACCATGAACTTGAACTTGTAAATAATCACATTTATTACTGCAATAAATGTTCGAAACGATGTCCTTCCGTTGCGATACATTTCGTGAGGCGAAAAACGACAGATTGTACAGCTCTTTCGATGATTTCAGGTTTCATATCGGCACATGCAGCAATTATTCGTTCCTTCATATTTTCTGGCGGCGTGGGCTGCTCTTGATAAACCGTACCCTTTAATGTCCCCCATAAGAAAAAATCAAGTGTGGTGAGATCGGGTGAACGAGCCGGCCATGGTACAGGTCCATTACGTCCAATCCAACGATTTGGGAATTTTTCGTTCAGGACACGTGTTGCGATACGGGAAAAGTGTGCTGGACACCCATCGTGTCGATACCATAATACTAGACGGTCCCTAAATGGTATATCTTCTAATAAACCTGGTAGAATATGTTCTAAAAATTTAGCATACTTCTGCCCAGTTTGCGTACCGTTGATAAAATACGGCCCAATTATCCTATTATTTAGAATACAACACCAGACATTTATGGTCCATGGTTCTGCTTATCGAGTTGTCTAACCATCGTGGATTTTCAACCGACCAATAATGCATATTCTTGAGGTTCATCTGACCATGATTTGTAAAGGATGCTTCATCCGTAAACAATACTGTTTGGAAAAACATTTCATCGCTTTCATATTTCCGTATACCGCATTGAGAAAAGTGTACGCGGTTTTCAAAGTCTCTTCCACGGAGTTCTTGGCGAAGAGATAAATGGAAAGGATGAAATTTTTGTGAACGAAGAATCCGGAATATGCTTTTCACACTAATACCGATTTCACGTCCAAGTTACGTTATACTAACATGCGAGTTTTGATTAACTTTAGCGATGATATTGTTCACATTTGCTTCACGAGTAACAGTCTCACGTCTCGCACGAATGTTTCTGTTGACACTACCAGTCTCACAAAATGTTTTAACAATATTTGAGTATGCGGAACGCGATGGACAAGAACGTTCTGGAAATCTGTCTTTGTAAATTCGTATTGCTTCTCTTAGACATTCTCGAGCTTCACCGTAAATTAAAACCATTTGAATTTTCTCCTGTTCCGAATAACGCATTATGGATCGCTTGTCGATACAATGAAAAATCTAGCAGTGAGCAATCTCTTAAATACATATCTCTCTCGCTCTCTATGTACACAGAGGAATGATGCAATGTGTTTGTTTACAAGTTCAAGTTCATGGTCGAATTTCTGTTACCGTTGAAATCTGAAATGTCGCTGTAAGTAAGTTCTGCGTTAATTAGCAAATTTTATAGTTCACATAGATATAACATAGATAGTTAAACATGGATGAATGCAAAATAATGTTTACTATAACATACAACATCAAAAAATGTGTGTATATCTGTAAAAAAACACGAATGACCCTGAAAAAACGATTAAAAAATTACAATTTATAAGAAACGATTCTTCCATCTGATTCGTCTTTTGAAACCATTTAGATTACGTTAGAAACATTTTTCGTATTTTCAGAGATAGAGGAGATATTTAGGTGTCCTGTTTTAGACGAAACACCCTGTATATATAGAGAGAGAGGTCCCTTAAAAACAAAAAAATTATGAACGGGAGTATAGACGGCCAGTAATTTTAAACAATATTTTCATCGTGTAATAGGACAGTCTACTGTACAGCAATTTTTAGAAAAGATTTTACGATTTTCAGGAAACTCGGATATTAATTCCGGAATATGAAAAACATTCCGTCGAACGCGGCACGCGTCGGTCGTTCGTTTTACGAAGCCAATAAACGGAACACGTCTGGTGGTGACTGTCAAAATCCACTTAAGTATACCGAGTTCATTTTAAGATGGTTCCCACCTGTTCGGCCAACAGTGTACCGGCGCGGCGGAGCGGCTCGTAAACCGGACGACATGCTCCATTCGTCTGACCAGACAGGGTCCTTTTCTACTTGTCTGGCCACGGGGTTACGGTCCGACCACTCGGCGAGCAAGGTAGGGCCAATTAAAACAAATGACGAGGAACGGCTGCCTGGTAGCCGAGGCACGGTGGCGACCGGCCCGATTCCAACCTTATTGTTAATTCAGAGCCGGCTGGAAAGGTTCGACCGGATCCCGGGTGCGGCGGCACGTCGTTAATTGAATTCCCGGCCGTTTAGTTATTTTCCGTGTCGTCCGCGAATTAGGTCATCCAGCGCCGGTCACGGCGGCCCGCTTACGGTCAGTAAACTTCCCGGCTCCAGCTATGTACGGCGAGAGCTGCGCGGTCGACGTGCACCGCTGGCTTTGAAACGACGTTTCAAAATTCATTTAGTTTCAATTACCGCGGACCACGGGGCGGTTTGTTCTTCGCGCGGCCACCACTTGACCGGGGTAACAGTAATTAGAGTCCTCCGACTGCTGGATGAAAGACGCTCGACCACCCCAGCTCCGGCAACATCCCGCCGGAGACGCCACCTCGCTCCTCCATTCCGCTTGTTTTGATTTTAATGAAAAAGTCCGAACCACTCGGACGTACCCCCGTCAGCGCAGTTTTACAGGGATCGAAACTGTTGTGCCACCGTTTAATGGGGCTTCTGTAATCAAAAATTTTCCTGTATTTCAATTACCTATCTGCTTCTGTAATCAAACATTTTCCTGTATTTCAATTACCTATTTGCTTCTGTAATCAAAAATTTTCCTGTATTTCAATTACCTATCTGCTTCTGTAATCAAAAATTTTCCTGTATTTCAATTACCTATCTATTTCTTCTCTTGGGGAAACAGCAATTTGTTAAACATTAAACTTGAATGTTCTCTTAACCCTTTCGAAGAAATTGAAAATCCTTTAGAGAAGAACACAATTAATTAAGAGTGTACAAGAGACTTCAAGAAGTACATTTTTGAGACACCCTCTATGTGAACAAAATTATTTTTATACTTGCGACTAGACTGCGGATCTTCATGCATTTATGAAGAAATTGGTCGGATGAAATATAAAACAGTGAAAGATTAAAATCATTCAAGAATGTTGTAATGTTGTTTTTGATGTAACGAAGTCGTTAAGGGATGAAATCAGTTTTTATGTTATTCCTGGATCCCACAATCAATGCAGAATATTTTTATGTTGCGTAAAGATCCGCAGTCTACTTGTGATATTAAATAAGTACATTATTATCGTAAGGGTGGAATTTGTTCGTATAATTTACCGTAACGATACATTACTTCTGGCCTAAATTCAGCGAAACTTCCCACCGAGCGTCGCGACGCCCCGAAGCTCCGTCCGTCTCGGCAAGAAAATTCTAGAATTGCCGGCGGACACTTCGCCGGGTGTTCTCGGGCCGGGTTTATAGTAAAATAGCAGCCGAAAACAACAGGTAATGAACCGAGAAGCCTGACGATTACGGGAAGGCAGTCAGAAGTGGCGCGTCGCTGGAAAGTCGAGGGCCAGAATTAATGGCGGGCACAGGATAGAACATTCCTTATGCTCTCCCTCACTGGCTTTCCTACTGACAACAGCCCCGGTAACAGCCTTCCTGTACCTCGTCCTTCGCCAGCTCCAAGAAATTATCGCTCTCCCTTCCTACAACCGAATTTCGAGACATGTTAGTGCAAATACGTACCCAGGTATTCGCGAAGTACTCGGGTTCTATCGGGTACCCGAGCACTCGTAATCAGAAAAATATCTTGGACCATAAATATTTTAAATTACTTCGAATTATTTTAAATTACTTCGAATTATTATGAATTACTTCGAAATATTTCGAAAATGCTTTCAATTTAATATTTTACTTTGAATTTAATGTTTTACTTTGAATTTAACGTTTTACTTTCAATTTAATGTTTTACTTTCACAACTTTTTTATGCGAGTCTATATTGATTATTATAATGTAGCATTTTACAGATCTCACTCCATCCTTGAAGGGGTTGATTCCTCGGGTGATTTGAAGTAACTTTTTTCTTTACGAAAATGTTCTCCGAACCTTCGTTCAGGAGATATTAACGAAAAACACGGACCAATTAGAGCGCGGCCACGACGGGCCTGCTGAGCGAAGGGACCCTGGCGCGACCAATGTCCACGTCACGCTAAGCGGGGCCTGACGTGGTCGCGCTCTGATTGGTCCGCGTTTTTCTTTAATAACTCGTTAACGAAGCCACGGAGAAGATTTCCGCAAAGGGAAAAGTTGCTTCAAATGATCTCAGCGCCAGTAAAAATAAAAATACTGTTTACATTATTAAATATGTCGGTACTTAATCAATTACTAAACATTTCGCTATTGTACGAGCTGTTGTACCAATTTCGTATTCATAAAATTTTAAAAATCGTAGGGAATGGAAATATTCCAGGCCGAAAGAAATGTTTCATTTTCAATTTGCATTTCTAACGAAAGTTCTTCGATTTTGACACAAAATTCATGGATTTGCCCCAGTGTGCGGCGCCGCGGGTGCAAGAATTTCGTCCAGTCGTTCCAACATACTTTTCCATTTAGAACCGGCGGCGTCTGCGGGACACTTTGTACATCCGCCGGCGGCTGTAATCGAATGTAAAGTACCTGAAGTTTCCTTCGCCGGCCCCGGAAACCCGAAGCAGCACTCTCGCTTTCCGGCTGTTTACCATTCATTTGCCCCGCATCGAGTTAAAAACTGCGAAACTCTATTCCGTTCCTCAATTACGTAGTCGTGACTACCATCGCCGTGCTGCCGCCGGTGGGGAAACTTTTTCTTGCGCCATATTTCGCCTCGCAATCGAACTAGCCAAGTTTCCTTCTGCGTGAAAACAAACGCCCCGGGACGTCAGAGACTAGTAACTTTCGACGGGAAATATGTATTTTGTACACGGCCCTCGCTCGGAAACTTCAGCAAGGAAATGAGCTTCCAACGTTCCGTTCGAATTTTACTCCTTAAAAATTAGTCCTGCCCGTTCGTGCACGCGTGTGCGACGACTAACGGAACTTTCCTAATCTCTTTAAACAATCCACGTCGCACGGCCACCCTTGGAGCTTTACGAATTTCCCTACCCGATGCGAAAAAGGGCGCGCAGCGAACTCGTAACTCACAGCCGGAGAAGTTCGCGTCCGAGTTTTGGGACAGCGAATGCGCCCTGCCAGACGTTGACGACTGCCACCCGTTGGGATCAGATATTTTTAGCGCGAAAATCCAACTGCGAACTCGTCACCCTTCGCGAAGACAGAGAGAGACGCTGCCGAATAACTGAAGAAGTTTTTCTTGGGGTAAAATCAGCCCTCTTCTTCGTGAAATAACTCAGGAACAACGAGTGATATTTAGAAGAAGTTACAACGAAAGTTGCATGGTATTATTGCGTGTAACTGTGTAAGAACAAATTTTTTAAAGTGCATTTTAAAAAATTTTTCATCAATTATTAATACGAAAACGTTTTTAAAGTGCATTTTAAAAAATATTTTTTCAATCATGAATGCGAAAAAATATTTTCTTAATTTATTTTCTGCTGGTTAAGGATCTTTTTGAAAAAGTCTCCCTTAACTTAATGTTCATGGTTGTATCAAAAGAATGTTGCAATTTTTATTTTTTAAAACCCTCTTAACTGAAAAATAGCGTTCACGGTCCGTCAACATATTTATTTCTAAAATCTAGAACAAACGGATCGCATTTTTATCGAAATGATAAATTTCTTGGTGAACGTATGACCCCGAAGAAGTTCTCAGACCGGTCTGAAGATTTCAATTTTGATTTCGCCTGGAGGTTCGATTTTCTTGAATGTCCTGGTATCGACGGTATCGCATCCATTGCCTGCCCATCCGGAGAATCGACGATGATTAAACACCGTATACTCTGTTCGGGAAATAGACTTCAGTTTTAAAGAACTTGCTTCCGCTATCGGCATCTACGTCGAAACAAATCAGCGGATGATATATCCTCTCGCCGCTCGCCTCTCAACCCTTATCAACGTTTGGGAAGTAGAAGTTCAGAGAACGCTGTTACTTGCCTTCGATCTCACGCAACTTTCCTGTTAAATAAAAGCTCCACTCAAATCGAACCCTGCTATGCATTATCATTATCAGACTGCGGATTTTATGCAAAATTTAAATTGCTTTTATCAGAAGTCAGTGAGAATTTCTTCCTTTAATAAATTTCAACAAACTGAAAATAACGATAGCTAAAATTTTTTATTTGCGAAGATTGGAGTCGTCACTCTTCGACACGTGATTCGTAAAATTGAAAGAATTGTAAAATTGTAAAAAGATTGACATTCTAAAAAATTGTACATTCTTAAAAATTGTATATTCTAAAAAATTGTACATTTTAGAAAATTGTTATTTTCAGTAGAACATTATAAACACGATTAGCGATCATTGTTAAGGTAGAGACTTTTTAGCGTGCGATGTTGGTACACAGAGATCTCCACATGTTTCGAATACGATGAATCAGGACTTTCAGTGTTAAAATACGTTTTCCTTGGAGCTTATGCTTCGTGACAAACCAAATATTTTCTATTGGGTTGGCATCACGTGCAGCATCGCTTCAATCGAGATCAACATTCTCATGCGTCCGCGTCAGCAGATTTTCGACGTGGTTTCTTGAAAGCAACCTTTTTGATGTTGCACTGTGCCACGCAAGATTATTTTCCTCCGTCGTCCTGGTTTCGATGATAGAATAACAATATTTGCATCGTTTTTGTCGAAAGCCTGCAAGCTTTTTCGTAAAGATGCAATCGATGGAAATAATTTTGTACGCTGTAGATTTTATTCAGACGTAATGAAAATTTGATTACGGAGGATTAATATTGGTGAAGATGGAATTACGTTTAACCCATACGTCAATACTCAAAATTTATAATTATCCAAGAAAATATTCACTGTAGATTTTATTGAGACTTAGCCCTTGCGTCAATACTCAAAATTTATTATTATCCAAGAAAATATTCACTGTAGAGTTTATTGAGACTTAGCCCTTGCGATAATACTCAAAATTTATAATTATCCAAGAAAATATTCACTGTAGATTTTATTGAGACTTAGCCCTTGCGTTAATACTCAAAATTTATAATTATCCAAGAAAATATTCACTGTAGATTTTATTGAGACTTAGCCCTTGCGTTAATGCTCAAAATTTATAATTATCCAAGAAAATATTCACTGTAGATTTTATTGAGACTTAGCCCTTGCGTCAATGCTCAAAATTTATTATTATCCAAGAAAATATTCACTGTAGATTTTATTGAGACTTAGCCCTTGCGTTAATGCTCAAAATTGATAATTATCCAAGAAAACATTCACTGTAGATTTTATTGAGACTTAATCCTTGCGTTAATACTCAAAATTTATAATTATCCAAGAAAATATTCACTGTAGATTTTATTGAGACTTAGCCATAACGTAAATACTCAAAATTTATAATTGTCCAAGAAAATATTCAATGTAGATTTTATTGAGACTTAGCCCTTAGGTTAATGCTCAAAATTTATAATTATCCAAAAAAATATTCACTGTAGATTTTATTGAGACTTAGCACTTACGTCAACACTCAAAATTTACAATTAGAAATCAGTTTACAATTATCCAAGAAAATAGAAATTTTGTCAATTATTGGCAAAATTATGAGAATAAATTGGAAGTGAATGCTCAGTTATCCACAGCCGTCGCATCTTCCAGTTCTCCGGTTAGTCTGAAACGTGTTCGCGGGGAAAAATGTCAGTCCCTTGTAAACCGTGGAATAAGAGGACACCGGTTATGAAGAAGGAGGCAGTAGTCTGAAACGAGCCATCAGTGGAGGTTCATTTAACGACGGTTTCGTCCAAGACGGCGCACATTTGGTAATAAAGATCGACCTTCTTCCTTCCACGGCTCAAAAATTCTATTTACCTCAACGCTGCCGCTGAATCTACAGCGGGAACGTTAGTGGAGGACGTAGAAGCCTCGGCTTTAATATACTCGAAGGGTCCATGAAGAGTACATTTATTTTTAAGAAGCTCTTGCTTTAATCGCCTTGCTTATCAACTGTACTATTACCGGGATTCATTATTATCTGCTAATTAAATCGCAAGGAGGTTAATCTACACGAACAAATAAGATGAAAATAAAGAATAATGTTTTTTTCATTTGATGCTTCGTTTTCGAGATAATCGAGTTTGAAAATGCTGCTAGTACGCGTGCTATTAGGTAGGACGTGCCTGACCATTACCGATCTATTCTACTTCCTGCGAATACTAGAGCACGCGACCTTCAAACTCACTTTTCTCGAAAACGAAGCGTCGAACGAAAAAACATTGCTCTTTCTTTTCGACTTGTTTGTTGTTGTTTTCTGTATACAGTGGGCGATGTTGATATTTGAACGCTGCTTACACGAGAATACATATTTCGACCAAATAAGGTTGATCGGTATTCACTCCTTGTTCCGTCGCGCAGGAACACGACGCATAGGTTTCCTTGCAGCAATATTTATGGTACGTTCGCGACTAAACATCTTCCTCGAAGATGACGTAAAGTAAGGTCAGTCGGCGACCATTCGAGACATCTGGCAAATGTCTCGTTCTTGTATACGTTAAAGAACAATGTACCATAGAATTGGTCCCTTCGAACGACCACCCGGACCTTTCCGGGCAGTGTCAGATAACCGAGTCTCGTCGCACCTCCTTCCCAATGCTCCTTCACAGCAGCAGGAAGGAGATGTCAACGGTCAAATCATGCTGATTGGTAAATGCAACTTTCGGCAGGAACCAATCAGCACTTGTTTTTCCTCGTCGCGTTCGGACAGGAATTCGAGTTCCTTCAGTTCTATCTTAGCTTTCGGACAAGCACCATCTTAATCCTCGGTTAGACAAGGACAACGCACCGGCCGTTGTCTTGTCATTCAAAACGGGATAAGTGTCGGGAAGTAACATTGCGGTAGTTCGTTGTCCAGCGATCGGGACAACCGCGCTAAAATCCGCGTAATATCTATCGAAAACCCCTCGCGTGCGCTAGCGTCTAAGGCAGGACCTGCTAGATCAGCCTTACCGACGAGTCCACTAGCAGGTCCGGGACGAAACGCTCCTTTAACGTATACTATTGTATTCGCAAAGAACTTTGTCTTATGTAATCGCTAAATCCATTTGAACCGGCTACCCAAGATTAATTTGGCGGGTAGTAGAAGTCGTAAGAGGGCATTCGCGGGGACGCGTCCGCGATCAAACCGGGCTCAAGCTTTACAACCTTGAGTGGAATCCGTCCGCGCGTCACCCGTGAGTGTCGCCTCAAATATACGATCTAAACACTCCTCAACAAATGTCAACATAAAAAATTGTTTTTACACAAAAAGGTGACCTCAATTATTTGACTTGATAATATTCTAGCTGGTGTCGAGACGAGTTCAACGACCTACACTAACCTTGAAATAAAATAATTTCGGCCTGCAAAAAGTAAAATCCCGGAGATTTGGACCGAGGAAATGGCTAATGAGCTCGATCCCGAGGCAGCTCCATTACGCGAAATCAGGCGAGTGAACGAACGCACAGCTCGGCAAGCGGTGGTTAAAAGTTCGCAGGCTCGGCTCCGATTTCACTAGACGAGAGCGGTGAAACGCGAGTCGGTGCGGCCACCAAGAAGAAAACGAACATCCTCGAGACTGATTTCTAAAAACGTTCCATTTATCGTCCTTACGTAAGCTCGGCGCGGCGCGGCGGCCGACGGCCTGCACGCGCGCTGGCTCCGATCCGGATCCGGATCCGGATGCAGCTAATCCATTAAGCCTCGGTATACGCGTACAAAGGCCGAACCCGATTTCCTTTTTCTCTGCCGTACGTACTCTCCCGGCACACACCGAGTCCTACTCTCCTACTGCGTCAATAACGACTTCGCCGGATATCGATCGGACAACGAGGGAACACGAAAAAGCGAACTGGTCTGCGGACTCGATGCGACGCCCGACCCCTATCCCTCCGACCCACCACCCAAACCCAACCCCTACGTCCCTGTATCTCTCCTACCAGCATCACCTACCACCCCACGGTTTTTCTATTTATCTTCTTATTTGCTTGCCTCTATTTCTCCCCCTGGATCCCAACCTAGGACCCCTGTGCTCTTGATTTATTCCTTCGACTAACTTCGAGGGCCACTTCCAGTCTCCGAACATTCTCAGTTTCGAACTGCCCCTTTTTCACTTTGTTTTCCGAAGAACTTTATCGTTTCCGAATTTTCCACGAGGACCGCGTTCTCGAACCTCTCGCGATCCGGACGCTGGAGAAGTCTGCCGATAACAGAATTTAAGGGCGGATAATTGAACCCTTCACGATGTACGGGGTTGTTTTTAGTGCGCAACCGGTTTCTGGAAACTTGTGAAAAGATTCGCGTGCACAATCGTAATAGAGGAATTATGCAATATTAGAATAAATTGTAATAAAGTAACTAGGGCAAAGGTACCAGTTGCCAGTTATAAGGTTTTTAACTATCGGCTTCTATATCTTACACAAAAATTATTTTAACACTTTTGATTTATATACGAAGGGGAAACATCAATTTTATTTTTAAAAATAAAGTAATGCTAAAAAGTTTGTTTTGCGTCCGATAACTGGGTAGGGCACGGTAACTGGTATAAAACTCACATTTTAATATTTTGTAGCACAGCTCCTCTCGATCGCGCCAAAAAATACTTCTCCTCAAATAAACAATGGAACTATATATTGCTACTCCTTTTATTTGAGATCGTTACGCAACGAGATTCACCCTGCATAATAAAATGACTAGACAGTAGGAATTAATTTTAAAAAATCTCACTTTTCAACATTTCGTGGAACAGCTTCCTCTCGATCACGACAAAGAATGCTTCTCCTTAAATAAACAATAAAACTATATATTGCAACTCCTTTTATTCGAGATCGTTACGCAGCGAGATTCTCCCTGCATAATAAAATGACTAGACAGTAGGAATTAATTTAAAAAAATCTCATTTTTTAACATTTCGTGGAACAGCTTCCTCTCGATCACGACAAAAAATGCTTCTTCTTAAATAAACAATGAAACTATATATTGCAACTCCTTTTATTTGAGATCGTTACGCAGCGAGATTCACCCTGCATAATAAAATGACTAGACAGTAGGAATTAATTTAAAAAAATCTCACTTTTTAACATTTCGTGGAACAGCTTCCTCCCGATCACGACAAAAAATGCTTCTCCTGAAATAAACAATGGAACTATA
>CM052194.1:16938552-16960647 GCA_028455805.1 Lasioglossum figueresi
GAAATACAATGTAATTGAATTACTATATGATTGAAATACAATGTAATGGAATTACTATATGATTGAAATACAATGTAATTGAATTACTATACGATTGAAATACAATGTAATTGAATTAATATATGATTGAAATACAATGTGATTGAATTAGCGCAACTCTGGCGTAGAGAAGAATGAGCATCGCACGTGCTGTAAACCGCATCATTTGAAGCAACTTTTCTTTCTGCGAAAATCTTCTCCGTGGCTTCGTTAACGAGTTATTAAAGAAAAAGGCTGACCAATGAGTGTGCTGCTGCGACAGGCCCCGCTGAGCACGACGTTGACATTGGCCGAGCCGGGGTCAGTTCGCTCAGCGGGGCCTGTCGCAGCCGCGCTCTAATTGGTCCATGTTTTTGGTTAATAACTCCTGAAAGAAGGCTCGGCGAACATTTTCGCAAAGGAAAAAGTTACTTCAAATGACCTTGAGGAATCTACCCCTTCAAGAAAGCTTTTCAGAAATTCACATTAACTTTTGATACTAAAAACCATAGCTGGAACGGGTTATAGGAGCCGTCAAAATAATTATTTAACTGCAAAATAAAACTCACCGGGTGTCAAAACGGTTTTTTGAAAGGGTTTAATTTTGTGCAAATCTTGAAATATTGCGTAGAGAAGAGTGAGCATCGCGCGTGGTGCAAACTGCAATTAACAAAACTTCAAAGTGACGTTGCAGAAACCGGTAGACTTCAAAGTTACACAGGTTAGTAGAATTTTATTATCCGACGGGGTTCGGCGTGTACGAAAACGTGCTTGAAGATAATTGCATTTATAATAACAGAGCTGATACATTTATTTATTCGTTTCGTATAACTCGATATGTCGGCTGGCTTTTTCTGTGTCGCGGTCGAAATAATTTCGATGAATATTTCATCGGTCGCCTCGCTCGTAGTTCTGTTTCAATCAGCGAGTGACATGTGCCGAGAATAAAATTTATAATACACGTATCGATCGGATTTCTACAAACCGCTCGCCACCGGTGAAATGTATTCGATCGCCGTACACCGTTCGCGGTCTATTGAAATAGGAGAATAGATCATAGTCTGTTGCGGTACAGCGGTACTCCTATTCAATCGCATTCATTCGAAGCTCGAGCACTCATTGTCGTCTTTTTCACGGCGAAGGCCAAGTTCATTGTTCGACCCGATAATAAATACCTTCGAACGGCAAGAACAACGATGAATATTATCGTCTCTCTCGAGGGCATGAAATACACGGATTTATTGTTATGAAAGCTCGCGAGGCAATTAACGAGATTAATTTAGTAATCGAAAGTAGCGAAGCGTAATTTGAAAATTAAATTAATTGATTCATGTCTTCAAAGATAACGGCGGGTGTGCATTTAATATTAGCTCGATATTAAACGGTTTTATAAATTGCTCATCAAAAATACGAGTCAAGAGTTTCTGATTAATTATAGCGAGTTATATCGTTTCATAACGCGGTTATAAACCGTCGTAATTAACATGTATCTGAATTAGTGGGCTTCTTTCAGTTACGAGTGTCGTTAATCTTTTATTGTTCTCCCTTTGTTAATTGCTGCTAGTTCTTGTAATTTTCGTTATAACAAACTGTATCTCTTAACGGGATTGTACTTTTCACTCGGTCCCTTCTACTTTATTATAATTCCGGAATAGTTGAGCTTTTATTTCTCCTTCTAATTTTCAGCTTATATTTTCAATAAAATTTTTGATAAGAGACAGCGGATCTTTATAATTCTCGCTGTACACGCGTAACGATCTGCAGTGTAATTATTACACAGATTTGATATATTTATCACAAAAATAGGTAGGTGTAATTTAAAACAGTGAAAACATCAGAAGAATTTAAAAGGACTGTTATGTTATTTTGTTTGTTGCAATTCAGGATGAAAATTTTCATTTTGCATAACGATTATAAAAAGGTTTAGTTTTCGTAAAATACTGTATTCGCGAACAATGGATACTATCCTCCCAAAAGCATCATCTCGTACGTATAAATCATCTTGTTCGCCTAACGCAACAGAGTTCATAAAGCATGAAAAGCCCTAGATTTCCAGCAATTCGTCAATCCAAAATTCAGTAAAAATTACGTCGAGCGCGTGTAACCTTTGAGCGTCGAACCGAACCATTCCGGCGCGGAGCATTAATTTTCGCTGCTCAGCAGGGATCCGCATGATAATTTCGTCGCGAGAAGGGAAGCTGGTTATGGTACCGCGGGTGGGCGTGCACGCTATGAAAAGGGTTTCGGAGAGAGCCCTTGGGCCGCGGGCGTGACGCGTCTCACCGATAAGGGAGCGCTCCCGCAAAAATTAAAGAATGGCGAACGGTGTAAATTAATACCTGCAGCAGCGGCTGCTTGACGCGAAACAATATTCGCGTTTCGCCCGGGTAGGGGTGGTTGCTACGCGTCTCGACGCTTTGTCGCCGGGGCAAAAAACCGGACACAGAGGGCGAGGGATGGCAGAAGGGCTGGGTAAAGCGAGGGGCTGGAAGGGGGGGGGGGGGAAGAGGTTGGGACCTGGAGAAAAAGGGAGCTCGGGAAAAAAGACGACTGGCTGGGAATAGAAAGAGCGGCAAGGACGGTAAGTGAAAAGGGATTAAAAGGGTGAAGCAACGGTAGCGGGGAGGGTGACAAAAAGAGAATGAGGAAAGAACGAGAGAGAAGAGAGAGGTGAGCTTCACCGGGAGGAATAAAAGCATTGTTCCGAATTATTATCGTGAAACAGCGCGCGGTACACGCGTCCCTGGGCCAGTCCTTGAAACAACGGAAGGATATTAGCCTCATTATCTCGCCTCTGTTGCCGCCCTGAATATTCTTTTCTCGCCGCGAACACAGCCGCAAGCTCTCCCTTCGGCCCTACTCGAACGCTGATCGC
Source organism: Lasioglossum figueresi (assembly GCA_028455805.1). Taxonomy (NCBI): domain Eukaryota; kingdom Metazoa; phylum Arthropoda; class Insecta; order Hymenoptera; family Halictidae; genus Lasioglossum; species Lasioglossum figueresi. The sequence goes on from CM052194.1 coordinate 16,941,446, forward strand.
TACAGTTGCCGGATACATGATGCCCGACAGAGTTGTGCGGAATTACAATTCAATTACTCCAGGAATTATAATTACAAAGTAATTGAATTACATCGTAATTCGATCATATTGTAATTTATAATTCCGATCTCCATTCAATTAAATTACAATGTAATTCGTAATTGCAATTGGAGTACAATTAGAAAATACTTTGTAATTAAATTACGTTTATACCGAATTACAGCAAACAAGTGTATGAAAGAAAAACATAAAAATATATCGCACTTCTTCAAAGTTCTGGGCTATAATTTCGAGAGCTGTAATTATATTGTATTTCAATTTCACATCTGATAAAAGTAATTGGTTATTGAATGAATTTAAAGGTTTGAATTATTTAATTCAGTTACGACGTAGTTGAATTACTATATAATTGAAATACAATGTAATTCAATTACGTAATACAATTACAATGTAATTGCAATGTAATTGAATTAGCATAACTCTGATGTCTGGTATATTTCAATATTTATGTCAATGTATTTTATTTATTAATTAAACACAAAATAAAACATTTTTCGTCGGAACCAATTATTCTTAGAATAGTCATTCTTACTGGCTCACCCAGTACATCGGGGAAGTATCTAAACTTCAAAAAGTATCTCAACTTCAACACTTTCGATCATCCAACCCCTGAGAATCCATAATAACTAGACTGTGGATCTTTATGCAAAATAAAAGAAAATGTTTACGTTGTCTGCAAGGCACAGGGCCAAATGAAAATTTTTTTCATCATTTAATTATTTTATTAACACTAAACCTTCCAGCATCTGTCAAGATGACCGGTTCGAGATTTTCTATTTTACACTTATTGAAATAATAAAAATGATTTCGTAAGAAATGATTGTGCAGATCTATTTGGTAGAGCACGTATTAAAATAGGAGCCGCACAACTTCTAAATAAAATCGATCTTGTAATTTTTATAAGGTAACATGTACCAGTTACTTTTAAGGCTCTTAAATCATTTTAACCTTTTAACTGCGAAATTTAATTTTAAAATCCCCCACAGAGTGCGGAATTAAAATTAACCAATGACGGGTATACACGTCGAACGCAGGGCAATGCGACCTATTATAAATTCTACGAAAAACGAGGAAGTATTACATTTTTATTCGATAAAAAGTTAACTATTAATTCTTCAAAAGATTATTGTTATTGCACCGCAATAGAGATATTGATTGACGTGTATACGCGTCGATCGCAGTTAACTGGTTAATACGACCACTGCTTTATATTCTGCGTGGCCATATTTTTATCATAAATGAATAAATTCCGCAGTCTGTTAATAACATTGCAAAGTTAGTGTCCCGTTGGAGATTATCGAACCGTGTTTGAGCAGAAAGGATTAGGTTCGGCGGACGTCGAAATTCCAGAGCCCTCGAGGAGGGTAGTGTAGGATAGGTGGATGCCTCGCGGAAGTCCGGTGCTCTAAGCCGAAGAAGTTGAACTGAAACATCGCGCGACCGCAAGCCGCAGCACTCGGTATGCACCGAGTCCGAAACTGCATTGAGGAGCAAACACGGGTAGCCTTGATCCCGACCGATCGATTTATTGCGGTGCAACAGCCGCCGGGAGCCGGGACCACTCATCTCGCGCGTCGCTGCAACACCAAGGTACACATTATCGTCCCGACTGAGTTACGAGCCTCGGTGGGATAAGTACAGGGGTGGGGGGCTCCGGCGCTAAATTTTCATTTGCTCGGTTATAAATCCGATTCGGGAACAGTACGAGCGACGACGGGGACACGCGACCTGTCGCGTGCAGTACGGTAAGGTCTCGCTTATTGCACGGAGTGTTCGTTGGTTGCACACAGTCGGGCGTTTCTACAGGGTGTAACACGAGCGATATACCACGATTTTGTTATTTAAATAAGGTTAAGTAATAGCTAGACTGCGGAAAATGTTAAAAAATGGTAGAATATAAAATGTGACGGAATATAGTACACTTTTTATGTGTTTCACATCTACAAAGGTTACTACCACTTCAAGTAAAATCTCATTTTATTCGAATTTCTTAAAATTCGTCTAGAAAAATTGCAAATTGCACAAACATCGGCAGTGTAATAATAACAAACCGAAGAAATACACGAAAAACATGTACAGAGCGTAACAAAATTTAGTGTCATGGTTTTGGCATGTGGTTGTACACCTTCCGATCGGTGGAGATTTGTTAAAAGGAATTGCCGCAAAATTGATCTTGACCTTGAAATTCAACGTCAAATTTTTATATATTTTTTGGTGAGTAAAATGCGATACAAGCATAAAAAAATTGACCTTGAAACTCGAGGTCAAAGCCAATTTTGCGGCAATTTCTTTTAACAAATGTCCACCGATCGGAAGGTATACAACCATTTGCCAAAACGATGACACTAAATTTTGTTGCGCTCTGTACATGTTTTTCGTGTATTTCTTCGGTTTGTTATTATTACACTGCCGATGTTTGTGCAATTTGAATTTTTTCTAGACGAATTTTAAGAAACTCGAATAAAATGAGATTTTACTTCAAGTGGTAGTAACCTTTGTAGATGTGAAACACATAGAAAATGTACTATATTCCGTCACATTTTATATTCTACCATTTTTTGAATATTTTCCGCAGTCTAGCTATTACTTAACCTTATTTTAAATAACAAAATCGTGGTATATCTGGACAGCTGACATTTCGGACGTCATTTCGTGCTTTCTATTGCATCATAACCTTTCATGACATATTCTCCATATCACGACCCGATATAAAATCATTTTTCGGGAGAACGAGTCATTTCCGACGGATGGTTTCTTTAAGATTTTTCATCCCCTCGTTGAGTAGAGAGTAGAGTTGACGTCAAATTTGAACATAAATTTTCAAACAGATGTACACCGATCCAAAGGTACAGAGTCCAGCTGTGATAATCTTTAGACATTATTGTGAGACGTAAGTCGTTTTACACTGTCGTTTATTTAAACTAGTCTAAGCTAGTCTAAACTAGTCTTGTAAAACTAGTCTGATTTACGTCGTGTTTGAACTCGTTCTAATCAGAAAAATCTCAACAATCTGCTGGTACTGAATTCGGAAAAACAAGGAACATGTTAGCGAATTAAAAATTTATTCTATTTCACGATTATCTTCGCAGCACCTCTTCGTGTTCCCACCCCTCTACAAGTTTCGTTAGCCCTTCTAACCCCCTAAGACGAGGCTCTATGGAGACAGTAGGGGAAGAGTGGGGACGCAGTGTAACAGATTTCGCAAATAGTGAACGCTGGTGTATACCTACTGGACAAAGTCCGCAACTCGGTGTGTCTACGTCGAGCGGCCGCTGACGTCGACTCCTGCTACATAATCGTGCATAATAATTATGACGTCATCAATTAGCGGGGCCGCCGGTGACGTTAATGCGTGCTCGCATGACCGCGACAGATCCTCGTCCCGTGGATTAACGGAGAACCGTGTCGAGCACTGGTTCGACCGCGTCGCAGCGCGCACCGTGCGGTCGTTCAAATCGAACATGATCGCGGCCGAAATCACCGATATTTACGAAAACCGCTCCGTTCATTACGGTAGAATCGAAATTTCTCCCACCCCTTTCCCACCCTCTGGCCAATCAGCACTGACACGCGTTTACCAGACGTCTGGGGACTACGTTCTACCGATTAGCTACCGCGGAAGCGTATTTATTTGACCTACGGAAAATCGGGTAATTATGATTCACCTGGCAAGTGGTTTCATAGTGGTTTAAATTAATTTTTATGTTACTTCTGCTTGTCACGATCGATGCAAAACATTTTTATTTTGCATGTAGATCCGGAGTAAGATAATACAGACAAGATGTGAGAAAGAGAACTATGATTGCCTTTCTTAATGCCTTCGAGAGCTCGGTTCAAGGAAGGACGAATCTATAAATTTTCTAAAGCCCCCGCGTTGCGATACGGTAACTGCCGTTGGGAATAGCGCGACGCAATGTGTTCTCAGCAAATCCAACCGACTCTGTCGCTCTTAAAGACTACGAAAGCATACCGGTACAATAAAGAATATTTTTTAAAATATTAAAGTCCGTAGCAGTCCGAGGTTCGTAAATAAAATTGTGGGAATATTGTAAAAATCGAGCATCGAATGCAACAATTTGCATCTATCAGCCCAGTCCAAGGTTCGTAAATAACATTATATATATTTCTGGTATTGTGGGTGAAAATTGGGTGAGGAATAAAGAATATAGTAACCATTGAATTAAATGTGACAGAATTGAAATATTAATCGTTTCTATCTGTAAAATCACGTGCCCCTTTAATAATCGCATAAATAATATTGTTCTGGAAAAATGGCGGTCGGTGTTGAAGGTGTAAGTCTATAGAATGCGAGTGTACAACATTAAATATATTTCTAGTATTGCGGGGGAAAATTCAGTGACGAATAAAACACTGTAACCAAAGAATTAAATGTATCAGAATTAAAATATCGATCGCCTATTACTGTAAAATCACGTGTCCCTATAATAAACATATAAATCGTTTAGTTCTGGGAAAATGGCGTCAGCGTCGAAGGTGCATATCGATAGAATGCGTGTATAACATTAAGACGATAGACTCGTTTCCAGGATTGCATGGGTGCGGGATCCGCGTTCTCGTTTCTCGATAATACAAACACGGGGTTTTTCAGTAGTCAAGAACGCTAGATAAAATATCGATCTAGGGCGCTATCTCCCTCAAAAGACCTATATTTCGTTTACAAGGCGTAATTTGCATGATTCAGGAGCATGTAGCTATGAAGATAGCTACATATAATGCTTCCAAATAATGCAAATTACGCTGATAGCGAGATAGCGCCCCAGATCGATATTTTATCTAGCGTTTTTGACTACCGAAAAACCCCATTTTTGTGTTATCGAAAAATGAGAACGCGAATCCCGCACCCTTGAAATCATGGAAAAAGGAGTCTCCCCCTTTAAATATATTTCTGGTATCGTGGGGGAAAGTTGAGGGAGGAATAAAACACTGTAACCAATGAATTAAATGTGACTGAATTGAAATATTAATCTTCCTTATTATAAAATCATGTGCCCGTAAAATGGCGCCAGTGTCGAAGGAGCAAGTGATAGGGAGTGTGTCTGTGTGTGTCGAAAACAATGAGCTGAGTGCACGACAAAGAACAGTTTGTAAGGAAAGAAGATAATCGCAGGCCCCGCCCCAAGTGGTATTCCCTCGAGAGCCGACGAACACCTTAATTCTTACGGGGGATGAAGCTCCCTCGCGGAGTACACTCCGGGCGCACTCCCTTCGGCGCACAATATTATCGGGCTCGCTAGCTTAATTGGTAACCGGAGGACTCGGGCAAAGTTTGAGCCGTTGGCGCGGCATCTGCCACTTTTGCCGGGCCAGGATCCAGCGGGGACCATTCAATATTTGAGGGTAACGCGCTCGACGAGCTGTAAATGAACCCTGCCACCCTCGGCAGCCGCGAAAGACCGGAGCCACGCATAAAACACGGGGTTGCGGGCTCATCTGCACTCCCTATCCTCGAAAACCACCCCCACCGGCACCACCCTTTGCGAACAGCGAAAGGTTTATGTGTTATCCGGCGAAGTTTCGCCGTTGATAAATTTCCCTCTCGGTTTAGAGATTCTCTCGTCCTCACCCTCCTAGAACGGGCGCAAGCTGCCGTCGTGTCTCAGCTATTCATCATAATCGTTCGCTTTTACGCGCCTTCCTACGGGGGTAGTTCCGCAGTTTCGACGGCTTCTTCGGCAGCCTCGCCATTTACGACCAAGCTACCGTACCTCTTTCGCGAACGCTATCGTTCACGTGTATACGTTTTCATGATCGCAAATTTGATGAAATTCCACGGCGAAACCGTCGCGGGTACTCCTGCCAGTGGAATAGGTCCGAACTTGGTCGGACCACGGTGCTGGAAGAACTTTGCTGAAGCTGTTTGCCGAAACACGTGCTTTGAGAACAATTAAGCCCTTGTGTACTAATTGTCGCAGCCCTTCGAGCCCTTTCTAATCTTCAAACCTTTGCAGTACTATTTATCTTGTGGCTATAGCGATTACAGTAGACAGCGGATCGTTAATAGAAGAAATAGAAATTTATTTTACTTCAAAATATGTTTGATAGCCTGAAAATAATGTGACAGCGTCTCTAAATTTTTCTAATATTTTTACCGTTTTAAATCACGCTGTTTTAATTCTTGTCATGAATGTATAAAATCCGTTGTCCGGTAAATAAAAGATAGTTTATATTTGCTGTACGCTTGTACTTTCTCGAAAGGCTGTACACAGACTACAGCAAACTAGAATTTCATTTCGGTTCATTGAAAATTAATGACGTACATATTTGTTAGACTCTGTTCACAATCTTCATCAAAAGTTTGACTCGTTAAAGTACAGCAAGGGGTTAGATTGCGCAAACATGAACATTTTCATCGAATTTTAGCCATCGAAATTCATTTGTGAATTGCACAAACGCCCCGGGCGTTTAAAAAGCCTGATCCGCGTTCCAGTTTCCCGCGAGGACAAACATACTTCATGGCAGCGATTTGTTCTACAAGTTACCCGCGCGGGTTGGAACAACGAGGTTAATTTATCCGACGCAAGCAACATAGTGTGCTCACACGCCGGATCCCTGGCGACCTTGCATGCCCCAGTTGACGCGCCTGCGCCGTTAACGTGATTCGCTAATACAACGTCTCGATTTCTGCTTCACCGGCCTCTAATTAATAATTCAAGATCTATTATGCAGCCGTGCCTACGAGCCCGCAGCGATTCGAAATTCACCTCTCGCCGTGGACACAAGTTATGCGCGCAATTATCCTCGATTGCGAGCGTCGCGACGCCAGCCACCCCTTCTTAAAATTACCGCGGAACCGGCCCGGCCATTCGAATGAATTTATGCAAATAGCTGTCGCGATATTGCTTCGGAAAATAGACAAGAATGCTCGGTGATGGGTCTCTCTGGTTTCGGCTTCGGGAATTCAATTTTCCACTATCTCAATAGTGCATTACTGGGAATTTCGTGAAATTGCTAGTTCATTTGGAGCATTTGTTTCTTTTTCCTGGCGCTGCGCGAATTTTTAAACACGTTTGCTTGACTCGGAAGACATCTTAGGCTGACGTTCAATTTTTAACAGAATTTTCACGAGATCCAAAATTAGTGGACTGTTTACGAAGAAGATGAACAGGTGAGATATAATATTTTGTTGCAATACTATCGGATTCGTTGATACTATTAAAAGAAAGAATGCATTTCAATTTAATTTAGAAAATTTGTATCGATGTATGACAAAAATGAACAACTTAAAAGACCTTTTAAAAGTATTAATACATAATTCTCAGTGCATTAAAATGATCAGTGGGAAATATAATTTCATATTTAGCTGTCGTGTCTTGCAGTGGAGGCACTAACGCTTTTAATTTTTCCATAAATCTTGAATCTTTTCACGTGAAGTTCGCAGCTGCGTCGAGTTTTCATATTTCCTAAAACAGGATCCCTGTTCGTCAAAGCGAGAGAGTCCCTGTACGCGTGTATGTCAGACTAAACGCGTACTTACGCTACTTAAAAAGACTGTGAACTTACGGCGGATCCGGTGTTTATTCGCAGCTGTAATTAAAGCAACAACGAGGTAATTAGATTGTTAAGTCTGCTGCACAGCATTCGGGCTAATGTTTCATTTAACAAGCATCTAATTATTCCGACAAAATTTCCTTCAGCGCGTCCCTGGGATTTGCCTGGGCAGGATCGATTTTTCTGTCGTCCTGTATTTATTTAACGAGTTCTACACGCGTTACATGTACAATACATATAGTCGCGTAACCGCGGGCACGAGAGTTCGCGGTTGTTTAACTTTGTTGTGCAGCTTGTTGTTTACTTTCTTTCATGTATTATTCAAGCGAACCTGTTTTGCGCGTTCCTCGTGAATTTTACGCAGCGCGGCCGTACGAAATTTCTGCGAACGGGCGCTGTTCGTTCTAGGGGTGGAACGGGTGCCCGAAAATTTTTGAAATTTATCCAACATAAATTTTTACTTTTATCTAGCGCTTTTGACTATTGAAAAACCTCGTCTTTGCATTATCGGGAAATGAGAAATTCCGTACACTCGCAACCCTGGAAACGGGACTACACCCTTAAAATTTTTTGGGGCCCTCAAACTTCGCTTCAATGGACCACAGATTCAAGGAGCATTGCACACTTTCGGGATTCCGGCCCGACCCGGATCCGAAGACTTTCCAGTACACCCCTGGTAAACTAGCACTTTTGACTACTGAAATATTGACTACTGAAAAAGCTCATCTTTGCATTTTCGATAAATGAGAAATTCCGTAACCTTGCAATCCTGGAAACGGGACTTCCCCGTTAAATATTTTTGCGACCCTCAAACTTCACTTCAATGGATCACAGATTCAAGGAGCATCGCAAACTTTCGGTATCCCGGCCCAACCCGAATCCGAAGAATTTCCCGCACACCCCTAGTTAACTGGCGCTTGAGACTACTGAAAAAGCTCATCTTTGCATTTTCGATAAATGAGAAATTCCGTACCCTTGCAATCCTGGAAACGGGACTACTCCCTTAAAAATTTTTGGGACTCTCAAACTTCACTTCGATGGATCGCAGATTCGGGGATCGGGACATTGCAATCTTTCGGGACCTCGGCCCTACCCAAACTCGAAGAATTTCCCGCACATTCCTAGTTTTACCCAACGCTTTTTATTGGTTTTTTGGGAAGCAAGGTATTTATTTTAGTTAAATAAAAAAACAGGTATTGAATTTAGAACGATATTTATTTGATGTTCTCTCTACTAAGGCTGGGCTGTGACTGAACAGAGTTAGCAGCTCGTCGATACGTTTAGAAAAGAACATCTGAAAGGGATCACGTCGGCGGAGTAAAAGAAACGCGGCTCTGTCTTTGATTCGATACATAAAGACACCGCGAGATACAATGTAACGGACCCGTAGATATAGGATCTGAAACGTTATACGTATACAATGGTCCCTGGAACCGTATTAATGTCTGTACAGATATCTATACCTTTGACTACTGAAATGGCTCATCTTTGCATTTTCGATTAATGAGAAATCCCGCACCCTTGCGATCCTGGAAACGGTACTACCCGCTTAAAAATTTTTGGGACTCTCAATCTTTACTTTACGGGGTTGCAGATTCGGGGATCGGAACAACCCCGAAGAATTTCCCGCACACCGCTAGTTAAAGGTAAGCTGTACTCGAACCTACAAAGGTTCTCTGATCAGAATAACCTTTGAAGAGGTATTTAATTTATCGATAACGAAATTTTCGGGTACCTACCCACCCCTAGTTCATTCGTTGCATCTAACGGTGTGCGTTGAATTCCCCGTGCATCGAACGCATTACGCGAGGAGGATCTTCCAGGCCGCGTCGCGACAACCGCTCCGCATTAATGGACACCTTAGTTGCGCTGTTTATAATCAAAGTTACACAGTCCCGCACAGCCTCGCTCCGCAGTAGCGCGCGCCGCAACAGCCGTGCAAACAGGCCGAGTTAAGAACCCCGACCCCGACGGAATACTAATATTCCCACATTTAGGGCGTAACAAAGGTCCGTTTGCCGCGCAAACATGCTTCCTCCCGCCCGAGGTGTATCAGCAAACGAAAACTTTACTGTGCGCCCAGGATTAAGCTCGTCTAATTCCACGGACACGCGAAAGAACAAGCCTAACTGGACCGTACAACTTGCCTCGAAAAGACAGGTCAACGTTTATCCACGGTGACAGATAATGCAGGACAACTACCACAATATTTGTACGAAAGGGGACAGAAAATTTATAGGTCATTTGAAACAACGAAGCTAGCGAATTGGGTGGATCGAAGCAAGTTTATAATTAATCGAAGCAAGTTTATAATTAATCGAAGCAAGTCTGTAATTATAATTTCCTTATTTGTCTCCACTCTCTACCCTTCCCCTTCTGCGACGCCTCTCGTCACAATGTCACGTGACTAGCCGATACTGGCAGAGAGGGGGTAACTGCATTCCCCTCGATTCGAGTAAATTTCTTATTCGGACACCATAATTATCATAACCAAAAATTCCTAAAGTTATAACTAGACTGCGGATCTTTACACATTTATGGCTTATGAAAATTTTCAAAAAATGCTAGAATATAAAATTCCATAGAGTTTAATAAAAATTTTTATTTGTTTTGGATCTACAAAGGCTGTTCCCGTTAAAAATAGGATTCTATTTTATGCTACTTTCTTAAAATTTGTCTATAGAATGCATCCGCAGTCTAATTAAAGCCATCTCTCCTAATTTCCGGGCCTAACAGTAATCTTTCACCATTTCCTAAGCTCTTTTAATGTTTAACCTTGCTATTTGCGTGCTTAAAAAGCTGTTCTAAATTTCCCTGACTTACATACGCCTATCGCGACTTGAAACAGCTTTGGAAAAGACGGACCACGCCTTATCAGACCAACCACGAAACAATCACAATCTTCTTCCCACTCTTCCCCAGCACTGGAGGCGTCACAGATCTTTCCTCCGATTGTTAGCACCGAGTGGACGCCGGTTTTCTGACAACGTGGTCAGTTCGGAACTGCAGTAGGACATCAGATGGCAGTGGAAGATCGAGATTAACGATCGCAGGAACTGAGGAACTGGGTTGTCGGCGCCGATATATGCGGAAAATGTTCGGAGCAATAAGCGTCCGGTGACCGGTTAGGGGGACGGTTAGCTATCCGCAGACAATTCGCGGCAGATGGAAACGCTTTCGGAGCGATAAACTCATTCTCAAGTTGGGTTCGGCGTTGTCGGGCACGCTGATGAAGTAACCCTTGTCAATGAATCGACCGATCGATCCACGTCGGCAGTTACCCGGGGACCACAAGAGTCGGAGGGACTATGGATCGAGAGATAGAGAGCGAGAGAGAGTGATAGAGAGAAAGATGTAGGACCAAGCCAAGGACTTTCCACCCACTTAGCAGTACTTAAAGCCGAGCCCTGAACCTATGGGCGTTCGTAAACTCCGAGTTACGAGCCACCGTCAACCGTAATCGAGATGGTAGCCGGTCGATCCGCGGAGGCTGTTACGCGCCTAACTGAAACGATCCGAAGAACGAGTTAGGAAGTTCCTCGTTGCGGTGGAACACGGACAGTTCGGATCGGGCCGGATTCGGGCCGGTTAGGGACAGGACAGCCTCGTCAGCCGGAAACCATTCACTGGACTGTCCGGGACAGAAGTCGTTTAAGGGGACGTCCGGGCACGGTTGTAGATCAGGGGAACGATTCGACGTCCACGGTGAACGGTAGGTGATTACCCGGATACCTGCCGGAGATGGTGTGCAATTTAATTTAGCCGTGCTGCACCCGCCCGCCATTTTCCCGCGCTCTCGTACCCCGCTCGCGATTAAGCCTCTGTACAGTCCGCGAGAAAAAGATAGGACGGTAAATTTTTATTCGGTATACAGGCTGTCTCAAAATTCCTTCAACATCCGGAAATGGGAAGTTGTAGGAAGTTGAGGGTTGAAGTGGTATAGTTGTCGTGTAGTTTAGTAATCGGTAATTTAGTAATCGGTAGTCTAGGTTAGCAGGTAGTTTTTAATCTCACAACTATTGTATACATAGGTCTATTTCTCTTCTTTCCCTGAAATAAATAAATAATTAATTGTACGTGTTACCACATAATTCTTAAACAAAGCCGCGGACGCCATTTTTGCAAAGGAAAATGTCGCTTCAAATGATCTCAGGAACCTCCCATTTCCGGATGTTGAAGAAACTTTTAGATACCCCGTATACTTACGGGAAATTTTTCTTGTCTCACTGTCTTCGTTGTTTTCAGAGTTATCTAGAAATATGTACATTTTCGAAATGATTGGACACGCGTTTGGAACGTGCACTGTGCAAATTGAATTTATCAGGTTTGTCGAATATTCAACATTTTGTAGTGCCAAGATGATAAAAGAGTGCCAAGATGGCCTTTGTATATCATGTAGATCTACGAGAGTAATTGGTTCTGTCCAAGTCATTTTGTAGCCGACTGCAAAATGAAAATTGTATTCAGCCATTGCAAGACACAGAAGCCGTATAAAACATTCTTTCTATTTTCAACAATTTTAATAAATCGAGGATAACATATGGGCGTTTTTAAATTGTCGTAATGTTTTTACTGTTTTAGATTACATCCACCGATTTTCGTCGTAAACGTATAAATCGAGAACAACGTATGGTCTTTCTTAAATTGTCTTAATGTTTTTACCGTTTTAAATTACATCCACCGACTTTTGTCGTAAATGCATAAATCGAGAATAACGTATGGTCTTTCTTAAATTGTCTTAATGTTTTTACTGTTTCAAATTACATCCACCGATTTTTGTCATAAATGCATAAATCGAGAATAACTTATGGGTTTTCTAAAATTGTCTTAATGTTTTTACTGTTTTAAATTACATCCACCGATTTTCGTCGTAAATGTATAAATCGAGAACAACGTATGGTCTTTCTTAAATTGTCTTAATGTTTTTACCGTTTTAAATTACATCCACCGATTTTTGTCGTAAATGCATAAATCGAGAATAACGTATGGTCTTTCTTAAATTGTCTTAATGTTTTTACTGTTTTAAATTACATCCACCGATTTTTGTCATAAATGCATAAATCGAGAATAACGTATGGGTTTTCTAAAATTGTCTTAATGTTTTTACTGTTTTAAATTACATCCACCGATTTTTGTCATAAATGCATAAAATCCGCAGTCTAGTAGTAAGTAGTGGTTCGAACGAGGAGGATTTACAAGAGAGACGAATCAATCTTTTCCACGAAGGTAATCTTTTCGCTGTTCCGTGGAAATATCCAAGGCGAAACTTGCGCGTAGATGGAAAGGAATTTTCCTGGTGGTAAGCGATAGAGCGGAGCTGGTTCGCAGGTGAGGTTTACCTCGAATAGCAATTTGAAATGCTACTTGGTACTTGCCTCGAGCAACAGAGTCTCAGGCAGGTATCCGTACCCCTGGGAGGTCACAGAGTACCGCAATTCGAGGGGAGAACTTAGGTGCTGTAAACGACAGTCATCGTACCACTTTCCACCTACTTACCCTCCTCTTAAGCTAACGGACACCTCTATAGCCGACGATCAAGCGAATGCTTAAAATCTCTTAGTTGGAAACGGTTAAATACTTAAGCCCCTTCCACCTTCTAACGCGAGATTACGCCGACCTTTTTGGTAGGGGGAAGGAGAAGTATGCAATTGAAAAGTTGTCGTTGAACGCTTCTCTTCGTTCCCTGCAAAGTTTCCCATGGAATGTCCGAGGTCTCGGAAAACCTACAAAGTGCACCCTTGCGAATAGAAACAATATCTAACGTTGGATCTCACTCGGAGCTGTTCTACTTCGAAAACCGAATTTCTCTTCCGGCCTGAAATATTTCCATTTTATACGATTTTCCTAATTTTATCGATATAAAACTGTTATAACACATCGTACAATACTTTCAGTAGTTTATTCAAATATTAAACACGTTTAGCAATTTATTGAATACAAATTTAACGATGCAACAAATATTTTCCGGGTCACCACTCGAGTACGAAGCGATAAAACAAAAAGATAAATGTTCTTTATCGTTACACAAATTGCCCGGTAAATACTTTTATCGCACTGTATTCTGCAACATATTTTTATCGCACTGTATTCTGCAACATATTTTTACGGATCTTCATCGATCCGAAGATGTAGAAAACACCTACGGTAGCCAAAACATTCTTTGCACCCTGTACAATTATTAAAATTGAGTTGAAACGATTAATTAAAAATTCCCACAGCTCCGGTGGGAATCTCAGTAAAGCATTAACAATTATTTACACCCGGGTAACTAGTCTAATTACAAATTCTTCAGGTTTATGACACCTGAGGGGATTCCTAATAAGAAGCCCGAGCACAACAAACTTCCGCGTCGTCTTCGAAGTTTCAAAAGCTCACCGCGTCAATCTCCACTCTGTAACACTTCCATCCCGGTTGAACGGGCCCCATAAATAGTATCGCGAATGCGGTATCAGCTTGCCGCGCATCTGTTTACACATTTTTCACCCCTTGTTATCGGATCCCAGACTGAAACTCACTGGCGGAAGTTGAAGGCTCACCTTAAATAAACCGAAGCGGTTAAACAGGTATCACAGCCGCCATGTCATTTCCTATCACGTGGAGTTTTGTGTCCTCGGTTGAAACTTTCCTTTCAGACTCGCAACTTTATCCAAGGCCAGCTGATAAACGACAAAACTCGACGGTGACGTAGCCGCCGCCGTCGCGAGCTTTCGTTTCATTCGAACATGTTGTATTGTGCGAGATTTCTCAGCGAGGGAAGAACGCGAGAACCGTAAATCGTTACCGTTAGCAGGGCCCGCGTTACAATAACGGCTGCCCAGCTTCTAATTCGATTTATAGTACACTGCTGCCACGGAGAAACCTCGAAACCGTCGTACCTCGTCAGTCCAAGGGTAGCAAAGTGGAAAATATCGTCGGCCACTGGTCACCATTAACCCCCAAGAAATACGTTCTTTCCGCTCAGCGGGAATATAGTTGAAGCGGTGTCGCTGTTCTCTTATCGTGATTCATTTCTCGATCATTCCTGCTCGGAAATCTGGCGCTTCGTCACCGCAACACAATAATATTACGGTATACACGGTGTTTCACTTGCCGTATCATTTTTTCTTTACAGTTACAGCGATCAAGACGTCTTTATCCCCAAATATGTCGTAGAAGAGAAAAGAAAATTTATATTTTTACATTACCGTAATACTTAAATATTGATTACGAACGAATCAAATTTTATTTCATTTAAACAGAAAGTCTTCTTTAATTTTGAGAAAGTGAAAACAACTGTTATGTGTGATTCGAATGGTATCAAGTGATCAGTATCCCACAGGAGTTGTTTTTTATTTTTAATAAATACATACAATTTCGTGTTGCACAGTTACAACAGTTGCAGCGATTGAGACGTCTTTATCCCCAAATATGTAGTAAAAGAGAAAACAGAATTTATATTTGTACATTACATTTATGCTTAAATATTGATTACGAACGAATCAAATTTTATTTCATTTAAACAGAAAGTCTTCTTTAATTTTGAGAAAGTGAAAACAACTGTTATGTGTGATTCGAATGGTATCAAGTGATCAGTATCCCACAGGAGTTGTTTTTTATTTTTAATAAATACATACAATTTCGTGTTGCACAGTTACAACAGTTGCAGCGATTGAGACGTCTTTATCCCCAAATATGTAGTAAAAGAGAAAACAGAATTTATATTTGTACATTACATTTATGCTTAAATATTGATTAAAATCGAATCAAATTTTATTTCATTTGAACAGAACGGCGTAATATTCATATTTATTAGTGACTCGTTAATCCTTCTTTAATTTTGAGAAAGCTGTATCGTCGGAATCTCTCCAACATGGAGAAATCCCGTGTTTATGTTTTGTTGTAGGATGTGATTGTGGAGGAGGAATAATTAATAAATAATTTAAAAACGAATTTGAGCCGAAATATAATTGTTTCTTTATTGGCTCATTGGGGGAAAAGCCTTGCGGCATAAAAACCCCAGAAAGTTTGGATTATAATTGATTGTGGAAGACGGTGAAGGTGTGAGCGCTTGTTGTGTTTGATTGTGTTTGTGATTCACGACTCGGCAGACATGTGGCCTGCTGGATCCCATGTGTATATGTGTGCTATGCACGACCTGGTGGAAATACAATTCCGCGGGATCCGTCGAGTGTGTGTGGGTGTGTGCTAAGCACGACCTGGCGGTTTGTGATCCGCGGGATCCCTCATGTATGTTTGTGTGTGCTAAGCACGACCTGGCGGAGTTTGACTCCAAGGGATCCCTTATATTTGTGAGTGTATGTGTATGTGTAGAACGTAGGATTGTACATCGTTGATCAACGCGATCCGAACGACAATACATTTTTGTCCCTTGGCTACAACTTGCCGGGATACGTAATCCGCAACGACCCGACCAGATGAATGATTCGAAACCAACTAACTAACTATTTGTGCCCGAGCACTTATTGAAAACCGTCCTTCGTCCCCTTGTTGTTAAAGGAATTGAGAAAATTCGACACCAAGCAGTGACATAAGCCATACGTCGCGTCGACTGCTCTCGCGTGTTTATTTGGGACCGACCCGCACTAAAACTGCAGACAAAGGGGGTCCTGTCTCGACTCGATCTCGGCACTTAGGCCATTTTCAGCGTTTCGACTCCGACCGTTTTCCCGAACACGACACCCTCTTCGTCGCGACAAAGTTTACGTTCGCGAGCGAACAATAGCGAAAACAATTTTTATGTGTAATTCGAATGGTATCAAGTGGTCAGAATCCCACAGGGGTTGTTTTTTATTTTTAATAAATTCATACGTTTTCGTGTTACACAAATATGTGGATGAGTGATATGAGTTTCGAATGACCTCGAACCCCAAAGGTGAAGGTCAAACTGAAAATCCGTTTCAGAATTCAATGAATCTTGTAGAAAGTGTGTTTGATTAACGCGAATCACGAACAACCACCGATTAATTCGTCTTTTAACAGGACACGATGCAACGATGTATTACGGAAAACGGAAAATTTGTTTTCGGCCGTTTGCTTTTGGCTCGCCGGATACGGAATCGGACGACTGGACCCGGACGGGCTTTTATGGGGATTTTGCAAGGGCGGCACTCCAGTTACCGTTTTGTAACGGTTCCCGTGAGCACTCGCGTTATCGCGTTACCCGGCAGTCCACGCAGAAAGCGCAATTTCACGGCACTTGACCGGCGATATTCTATTCACCTTCCTGTGATCTTTTTGCGGCTTAGTTGGCTCCATTCGGAGACTGTTGTGTACACTGGAGTGTATTACTAAATGTAACTACGTTGTCGTAATTATAATATAAAGTAATGTGTCTTCGACAAACAATTAGGGTTACCGTTGATGTCTTTAAATGGAACCATGCACTTTCGACTTCAAATTTGCCGTCATGTTTTTTTGTGACCTTCCGATGTCCTTGCGATGTTCTTGAAGGGAACAATGATAAATAACGTAGACTCGTCGCACGTTTTAAAATTACAATTTCTTGCTGGATAAATATAAATTAATTTTCATACGAAATATTTTTTGTCAGACCATCGGAAATGGCTGAGAAATCGTGGAGAGTAATTTGTGACGCGTCCAGTACAGTAAATTGATTCGTTTGATTTTACTCTTGTGATTCCATCAGTCTATAAATAAATTATGCCTCGCGTAAAAGCCACCAAAAAATTTTAGAAACATTTCGAGGAGATCCTATTGTATTGGCGCATTTCTGTAAACATGCGGCGTTGAAAATGTTCGCACAGATTTTCCGCAGTGTGGCAATGATCGCGCATTTCTGCAGGTACTCGTACGCACTTTAATTTACCGAATGGCAAGCAAATAATTCATGAGATCTTTCCAACTGTTACGCGACGGTACCGCGGGTGTCAGCGTATCAAATATTTTATCGCAGGACGTTTGCGCTTTCAGCCAAGTAATTTTTTGCGTGCGAGTTTTTACTCGCTGGCATTTTGGATTCGTTTACATTCAACGGTAAACAGGCGACAGCGACGCGTGAAACAGGGGCGAAAAATGCATGTCTTTTGTGCAACCATCTCGTGAATAACGTTCACGTTTCTAGACTGACTCGAAAGCGGCGCGTATTTACGGTGAATTAAATTTTTTCAAACGCATTGGTACGCGGATTATTTAAAGCGCGTCCTTCTCGGCATTTCACTGAACACGGCCCGCCCATTTCGGTCACGTTGCCGCGATTATTTTCACGGAAACGGAAACATTGTTCAATTCGCCTTTCACCAGACGATCGATCATCGCGGCTACGCAAACGGAAATTCAACGATTGAGACCACTCGGGCACGTACTCTGGACCCGATTCAGGGCGGCGACTGTCTTTGACGATTTCGCAAATTTAATTCTCCAACACCGCTGATCGGAAGTATGTGGACATTTTAAGACTATGTACAAAAAAATATCAGAAGTATTCGAGCATCCTTTAAAATAGATTAATTCTTTTCTAAATATTTTCAGAAACAACAATTTGCGGAAGTCAGGTTCTTCGCCGACTTCTATTACTGAATTTGCGAGCAACCGCTCTGCCGAGACTCTCTGAGCCAGTTTACAATCTTGTTATAAATGTTTAGAATATCAGTTATGTACATGTAAAACATTCTATGTATGAATCTACTTTGAATAAATAGAAATGTAATTATAAAAGGTATGTGCGTATTTATTTGTTGAACCACCTATATTTTCCGAACTTCCCACTTGTCGTTAAGTGATACAAATGAATTTTCGTAAATCTTGGGCAGCCTGGCATGATGTTGAGTTGCACTACTGAAATTTCGTGCCATCTCCTTCGATATCATGTTCTCCTATTACAAAGTGCCATTTCCGAGATTTTAGAAAAATTTCGCAAAATTAGGACCTCTGACTTGCCGTTGAGTTGTACTACTGAAAATTCGGATACCTCCTCCGATATCATGTTCTCCTAATACAAATGCAAAAACTGGCGAAAATTTTCGAAAATGTCGAAAAGTATCAGGAGTATCAGGAAAACATGATATCGAAGAAGGTATCCGGATTTTCAGTAGTACAAGTCAAGGATAAGCCAGAAGCTCGAGAAAATTTCTAAAATTAAGTAGTGCAACTCAACGTCAAGTCAGACGGCTGAAAATTGGCGAAAATTTTCGATGATCTCGAAAATTATCAGGAGTATCAAGAGAACATGATATCGAAGAAGGTATCCGGATTTTCAGTAGTACAAGTCCACGATAAAGTCAGACGATCGACAAATTTCGAAAATTAAGTAGTCCAACTCAACGTCAAGTCAGACGGCCGAAAATTGGCGAAAATTTTCGATGATCTCGAAAATTATCAGGATTATTAATAGAACATGATATCGGAGGAGGTGTCCGAATTTTCAGTAGTACAAGTCAAGGATAAGCCAGAAGCTCGAGAAAAATTTCTAAGATTAAGTAGTATAACTCTACGGGAACTCAGACGGCCGAAAATTGGCGAAAATTTTCGAAAATGTCGGAAAGTTCAGGAGTATCAAGAGAACAAGATATCGAAGGAGGTATCTGGATTTTCAGTAGTACAAGTCCACGATAAAGTCAGACGATCGACAAATTTCGAAAATTAAGTAGTGCAACTCAACGTCAAGTCAGACGGCC
>CM052194.1:16960747-16972338 GCA_028455805.1 Lasioglossum figueresi
TATCGAGAATTATACGGAAATTGTAAAAATGTTTCATCTCTTTTATTACATCAATTTGTTATGTCTACAGTTATTTTTGACGATCTTTGACGTAAGTCAGCACGAAGCTGCGTCGGAAATATTTGCTGTCTTTCCCACAAATTCCTGTCGGCAGTAATGTTGCCATAACTCAGAGACTCGCTGTGTTTAAGTTATGGGCTTCATTAAAACCCGTCAATCACAGCGTAAACTCAAGCACTTGTAAGATAGTAAAACTTTGTGGCTCGTTCAGCTGTACGTGTATAACTTACTTCATATATAAATTCATGATGTAGGCATAATTCATAAAGTTCGTCAAGGTTAAATTTCATAGCCAATTAAAACGTGCTAAATCTCGTTCGTTTATCTCGCATTGGGATTTATCGCTACGGCGAATGCGAGATTTATCTGTTTAATTTCATTTCATGTCGGACCCATCAATTACACACCGAAAATAATTATTCAAGTCAATCGTTAAAAAACTAATCCATAGACAATTCTGTGAAACGATTTTAAATAAAAAATACTAATAGACAATTAATATTGATTGAATACCTAAAACATATTTTAATTTCTCTTGTAATATTCGTCGTATCAATATTAAAAAAGTTCAATTAATTCAATTATCAATTGACCGGCGTTTTCTAAATCAGGGACTCGAAAGTAAATGCGGGGCGCTTAAAATTAAAAGAACACAGACTGTAGTTGCAGCGTATTCAGTGGACGAAAATGAAATTGTCGGGGATTTCTCGTAAAGTGTTCGAGTGCCGTCTTGTTGCGCGTCCCCTGAAACAGCCAATTAACGTTCCGCGATAAAACTTTACTTCCGCGGGAGGGAGAGTAATTCCTGCCGCAAAACGGGTCGATCTTGTCGAGCCATCCCATGAAAATCCGGGCGAACCACGTTTCCCGGGTGAATGGCACACTCGAAGGCTCGGTTTAATCCGTCGCTAATACGCGGGGGTGGATCGCGCCACGTTCTCAGGATAAATCGATCAGCTTCGTCGGTAACTCAGTCAGCTTCGCTAACAATTTTCCTTGGTAATCGATCGTTAAACTCATATAGAAGATCTTGTTCACGGCAGTGTAAGCCAATTCTCCCTGGAAAAAACAATTTAAAAAGAAACGGGCTACCGAATTTCCCGGCACCACTCCTGGCAATAAGTTTGGGACGAGAGAGTCCATTTTTTAAAGTAGAAACACGTAAAATAAAAATTGTTCGAGTCCGTTGCAAGAGGCTGAAGTTGAATAAAATTATTATATAAGAATCCTCCTGTAAATTAGATTTCTACCAAAAGATTTTGAAAATAAGTTCTCAATCACCTTAAGACGTGGATAAAAATATAATAATACACAAAAATCTTTCGAATGTCTTTTCAATCTTGTACTCGACGTATTAATTCTTATAAATGCATATGATACGCAGTTAATCGCGAACTTCGTTTATTATGCAATAGAAAATATATAGAAGAAACAAAACGTTGCTTGGAAGTAATTGTGGAAGATAACTACGAAGATAAAGTTCCGGATGAAGGTGTTCGAATTTTAAAAAACAACCGCTGCAGAATTCTCCACTTGGTACCACTCGAATTACATACAAAAAAGTTTTTACTTCCTCAAAATTAATGATATTTCGTTAGTCACGAATGACTGAGAGGCAAAAAAGAGTTGCACAATCCCCGGCAAGAGTGTTGTATGTCAATCTCACGGACTGCGTGATGTAGTTTCATTATGGTCGATTATGCCGGGCGTTTCACGCGAAAAATATTCGGCGTCAGTGCCGCAATAAACCCGGGCATGTTATTATAGCGATTTTCGTGGACGAAAAGACGGTGCACTATGGCCGAAATTAAATGAGCGAGCTATAAAAAAAGGTCCGCCGGTTTACGAGTCCGCCACGACTGAAAACATCGCCTGGAACTCGGTCCCCTTCACTTTTCTCACGTAAATTCAACGCCGCTGACACATTTATTTTGCATCCTCTCTGTTCGACGCTCCTCCGCTTCTCTATTCCGCGGGAACGTTCTTCCTCTACCCGAATTAATTCGTCGGCACCTTTCAACCGGCCACGGAAAAGCTGGCGTCGAGTTTCTCACGTTTCCCAGCCATGCTGGCGACCGAATTGGTCCCCCGCAAGAAACCGGCTGGTTTTGTTCCGAGATTTTCCATGTAGAAACTTTTCCTTCCTCGTGGATGCTGATTCGCTATCGCCCGAGAGAGAGAGAGAGAGAGAGAGAGACGCGTACGTGGCAACTGAGATTTTTAACCCCTCGAGCATGTCTCGCGATGAATACATCCAACAGAGTTTAATAAATATGTGATCAATTTCTACTGCACCGAAAATTCCATTTCCGCTGTCGACGCGCCATTGGAAAACACGTGCATGTACCAATTCTCTTTTTTCAGAAATAAATCGATTGTTCATCTCTTTGTGAATTTATGACGTACGGAACTTTATGACGTTCCATAATTATTTCCAAGCAACGTTTTATCAAACAAAGTTCGTGAATTTATATATCATGATAGACTGCGCATCTTTATGTATTTATGAAGAAACTGGTTGGGTGAACTGTAAAACGGTGAAGGATTAGAAAAATTTCAGAATAGTGTAACGTTGTTTTTAATGTAACAAAGTCATCAAGGGATGAAATCAATTTTTATTTTATTCCAGCATCCCACAATCAATGAAAAACATTTTCGTTTCGCACAAAGATCCGCAGTCTAATAATGAAATTTTTCAGTAGAGCAGTTCCGAAAATTCGAGGACATTCTCTTTGACGGAGTGGCTCGAACTTGAACGTCGTTTCACCCCGCAGCACAGATTGCGATACGAAAAGAGCCATCCCTTTTCTCTGATCCATCTCGTCCCAGTAATTCCAGCTATCTCGGAGCGCGTACGGCGGACGTCTCTCGGGCTGTTCTCGATCTTGTCGCGGAAGCGAGCGAACGAATCTGATGCCAGATAAATTTCTAATTTACTTGTATCGAGTTTATGACCTCGAGCGCAGTCTTTTAATGGATTAACGGAACCCGCCGATGCCTGGGCCTGTTCATCCCGCCAAGACCATCGTCGAAGAAAGCACAGTAACCCTCCATAGCTGGCCTTTAGATAAGGGGAAAGTGGCTCTGTTAACCATCCCCTAGGGTTTGCTTCGCGGCGGGTTGGAGCTGGCGTGGCTCCGAGCACTCTTTGCACGTCCCGGAACGGATTATCCATTTTTATAATTACAATTTTGACGAGACCCCGGTCTCGTTAATTCATGACGATCTGATTACCGCCTTACCTCAACTGTAGACATTGTTCTATACCGCAGGCCCAGGCAGCTTCTTCTCGCTTCACAATTTCCACATTATCAGGGAACGGGTCTCCCGCTATCAACTATTTCAGATTTACTATGAGCCCTTACCGTGCTCTCTCTCTCTCTCGCGAGAGTACGTCCTTCTATACACTCCTAATCTTCCGGTAGGAATGACTAATGAATAACGACAATTTGTCACCGACATCCTTCTTCGCTCCACAGGAGTCTGGTGGGGATTGAGGTAAGAACACGAGTGGCGAATAGCCCACAATAAACAGACAGACGGGAGAATTACAAATAGTGGAGCAACGTCTGCTGTGTGGGCAGTAAGAGAGAGGGAGGACAGGGCGTCGGTCCTAGACGTGTGGTTTTTTAGTGGATATTGGGGATGTCCACCATCTGTGTCCACCGAGTCCCACACCCTTCGGGGTGTAAGTATTTTTCCACACGACTTTAATCTAAATAAAACAGGAGTCTGGTGGAGAATACTCAGGAGTAAGCGTGACGATCCAGGAGTCTGGTGGAGAAGACCCAGGAGTAGGCGTAACGACCCAGGAGTAGGCGTGACGATCCAGGAGTCTGGCGAACAAGACCCAGAATTAGGTGTTACGACCCAGAAGTAGGTGTTACGACCCAGAAGCAGGCGTGACGACTCAGAAGTAGGCGTGACAATCCAGAAGTAGGCGTGACATAGGCGTGACGACTCAGAAGTAGGCGTGACAATCCAGAAGTAGGCGTGACAATCCAGAAGGAGGCGTGCCAATCCAGTAGTAGGCATGACAATCCAGAAGTAGGCATGACAATTCAGAAGACAATCCAGAAGTAGGCGTGGCAATCCAGAAGTAGGCGTGACAATCCAAAAGTAGGCCCAAGGGGTCCCCGACTATTAATGTACCAATTCTCTTACTGCCGGTTCCCCCACTTCTAGCGTGTCAATTCCCCCACTCCAGTGTACCGATTCTCCCACTACTAGGTTACCGATCCCTCAATACCAGTGTACCGATTCCCCCCCACTACTAGTGTACCGATCTGTTGGCTGTTCCTCCTCAACCTCCCCTTCATTCCACAGAAGTTTGATGGGGAGGACCCAGGAGTAGGGAGAGTCGTGACCACCCAGGGAGGACCCAGGGGGAGCAGCTGGGTCTCGTGGCCAGCCAATCGGCCCGCGGTAGAAGGGGGACGCCGAGCGGCTGACCAACACGCGGCCCCTCGTAAGAGTAGGTGTTATGGGGCGGAGCCTCACTCCCCCCGGAATGCCACGAGGTGGAAGGGAGGCCAGTTGCATTCGGTTTCGAAATCCTGCCCCCTCCCCATTTAGCGTAGGGATGTTGGAGCTAGCGTTTATACTCCGCCCACCGGTCATCTGGGGGCGGAGTAACTAACTAATTACCACCACGTTAAAAAAAAGGACTGATTCATACTGCAGCTGCAATGATCGAAGCACCAACTGCGATTTTTATTTTCAAAATATATTTCCAGGAAAACAAAAAGAAGAAATATGAAACTGTGTGCCGGGAAAACTTCCCAGTTTTTCAGGCAAGGATTGAGTCAAAGACGTCGCAACAAAGATATAATAATGTCGAACAATGGAACAAGTCTTTGAACAAAGGACACTTGGGGCAATCACGTCGGGGAACACCATGAAGCAATTGAATCTTGATTAATTGCCGCCGGTATTTGATCTCCGGCGACCAATCAAACGTAAAGTCACTTTTAACATCAAACGCGTTTCTCGCGAAACAAGAGGAGAGGAGTAGCGAGCTTCACACGATGGTACTGTCGATTGAAATAAAAGTCAATCACGTTCCTATATCTTGATCATCCTGCATTGCTGTTCGTTTTTTGATCTCTCTTTATCAAGCTAATGTTTCAGTCTATGTTTCACGCGAGGATGTTACCATGGAAATCCGACGCGAATTGTTCTCTCGTGCGTGCTCGCGTTTCTTTGAAACCTCGCAACAGTGCTTTATGGTGATTGTAGTGCGATCGGAAAGGGCATGGTACTGTTGGAGCGGTAATTAAGTGTTTGTGTGCTGATTTGGTCCTTGCGCTTCACGCGAAAAGTCAAGAAAGCCTGGAGATTCCGACACGTTGCAAAGAACGGTTAATAAAAAGAATATAATTCTCATCTCGTTGTTAAATCTAAAGGACTTCAAAGAAAGAGGGAAGAGAATTAAAGACAGAGGATGCATAACGAATGGAAACTGGACTCTTTGTTATAGATTGCCGGGAGGTACATTATGCGAAACAAAAGTGTCCGGAAGAGTTAGATTCCGTTTCTAGAGGAGCGAAGTCTCGGAAATAATTCCATTTGGTCCGTGCATCTTCGATCGATGTACTTTCGCATGAGAAACCGTTCGAGGTCACGTAGTCCGCGCATTAAAATCCACGCCATTGATTTCGAGGGAACGGCGAAGGTGTTACATTATTTTTATCGATGCTGTTCGGTCTCTAATCAGACCGAACGTGAGATTTATATGTATTTATTTAGAAACGGTCGCGTTGCGTCTCTAAACAGACCGAACATAAGATTTATATGTATTTATTGAGAAACGGTCGGCTCTAAGAGCTGGAAACACTCGACGCGACGCGACGGCCCCAGAACAGTTTGGGTGTCACCGGACACCACTTCGAGACCTCACAAGCGAAGCCATTGATAGGGCAATCTTATGCAAACAAATAGTCGTAGTTTTCCACATCGCCTTTCCGTATCGTCGAACCTAATTTATTGCATGCCCTAAACACAGATGTACTGGAATGCCCCTACTCCGACGACCAAGATGCACCACCCTCTCGCCAATAGAAAATCATTTTGTTACCCCATACAGTTTTTAGATAGCCAATAAGGATCGACCCGAGTTGATCTTATGCATGACGCCACACCGAAAGTCGCTTCTAACAAATCACTCGAAGTCAGAAGACTTCCAATAAATTGCTCGAACTCAGCAGAGTTCTAACATATCGCTCGAACCTAACTTGTGACGATAGTACTTTACCTCGAACATTGTTAATTCTGTATCTCGTTAAGTTTTTAAATATATCTTAAGTGTGTTGTTTCCCGAACGCGAATTCTACTTTCAACTAGACGTGGTTACCTTGCATAACCCCGTCAGAGACCCGAATATCGTCGCGAGCAAGCGGAACGGGAGTTACGCCCCGCGAAGTTCGGTATACGAACTACGGTATTTGGACGCTTCAGATGCCTTTGGAAGTCACGGGGGCACCGCTTGTTCCCGGGCGCGTATCCCATCGGTTGTTCGATCGGGGGATTATTCCTTTACGGTCGCGGTTCCGATTGTTTCGACAATCGACGATAACCGGGGGAACGTTTACGGGAAGATAAGCCCGCGTAAAAGCGGCCTATCGTGGTCAATCATCGACGGATTACCGTTTAATTAATCCGTCGAATTCGTTTTCGCGGGATCATCGCCGGCACAATGGCGATCCGCGGCCTCGTTTATCCGTGGGGAATTAGCAGCCGACGAACAAAACCGCATGTGCACTTGTTGTGTGCGCCGCGACCGGACAGGTCACACAGTTTATGCCTAATTATATGCATCGACGCCTGTGCGCCACCCTTTTTCCCCTACACGTCCAAAAATAATATTTTTACTAACGCACTATACTAAACTCACACGTCCTACCTATGACGTTAAGGCCCTCAGGTCCATTTTGTTGGGAATATACATATAGTGGTGGGGATTGGCAATTTTCTTAAATCAAAACTTTATTGTATCGTGAAAACGTTTTTCGAAAAAAATATTAATATTAGATTAATATTTGTGTCGGGGATATACAGTGGTGAGAATAGGAAATTTTCTTAGATCGTGACTTTACTGTAGTGTAGAAACGTTTCTTTGAAAAAATATCCAGGCAAATATTCGTGTTGGGGATATACAGGGGTGGGGATAGGCAATTTTCTTAAATCAATACTTTACTGTATTGTAGAAAAGTATTTAGGAAAAAATATTCAGATTAATATTTGTTTTGGGGATATAGAGTGGTGGGGATAGGCAATTTTCTTAGATCGAGACTTTACTGTAGTGTAGAAACGTTTCTATGAAAAAATATTCAGGCAAATATTCGTGTTGGGGATATACAGGGGTTGTTCCGTCGCGCAGGAACACGACACAGGTTTCGTTGCAGCAATATTTATGGTACGTTCGCGACTAAACATCTTCCTCGAAGATGACGTAAAGTAGGGTCATTCGGCGACCATTCGAGACATCTGGCAAATGTCTCGTTGTTGTATACCTTAAAGAACAATGAACCATAGAATTGGTCCCTTCGAACGACCACCCGGACCTTCCCGGGCTGTGTCATATAACCGAGCCTCGTCGCGCCTCCTTCCCAATGCTCCTTCACAGCAGCAGGAAGGAGATGTCAACAGTCAAATCATGCTGATTGGTAAATGCAACTTTCGGCAGGAACCAATCAGCACTTGTTTTTCCTCGTCGCGTTCGGACAGGAATTCGAGTTCCTTCAGTTCTATCTTAGCTTTCGGACAAGCACCATCTTAATCCTCGGTTAGACAAGGACAACGCACCGGCCGTTGTCTTGTCATTCAAAACGGGATAAGTGTCGGGAAGTTACATTGCGATAGTTCGTTGTCCAGCGATCGGGACAACGCGCTAAAATCCGCGTCATCTCAAGCAAAAACCCCTCGCGTGCGCTAGCGTCTAAGGCAGGACCTGCTAGATCAGCCTTACTGACGAGCCCACTAGCAGGTCCGGGACGAAACGCTCCTTTAACGTACGCTATTGTATTCGAAACGAACTTTGTCTTATGTAATCGCTAAACCCATTTGAACCGGCTACCCAAGATTAATTTGGCGGGTAGTAAAAGTCGTACGAGGGCATTCGCGGGGACGCGTCCGCGATCAAACCGGGCTCAAGCCTTACAACCTTGAGTGGAATCCGTCCGCGCGTCACCCGTGAGTGTCGCCTCGAACTTACGATCTGAACAGGGGTGGTGATAGGCAATTTTCATAAATCGGGACTTTACTGTATTGTGGAAAGGTATTTAGGAAAAAATAATATTCAGGAAAAATATTCGTTGGGGATAGGCAATTTTCTTAAATTAAGACTTTACTGTATTGTGGAAACGCTTTTAGGAAAAAATATACAGGCAAATATTCGTGTTGGGGATATACAGTGGTGAGGATAGGCAATTTTCTTAAATCAAGACTTTACAGTACTACGGAGACATTTTTAGGAAAGAATATTCAGGTTAATGTTCAGGGGGGAGGGGGTGATTACTGCATTTCAGCAGGAATATTATGCAGTAAAGATTAATTCGAGATTTTGCTAACTCGAGGTTTTTCGAGCGAAGCTATTATGAAAATTTTCTTGGTTTCTTTATAATGGATGGGGTTGTTGATGGGGTTAACGATGTCTCGAGACACGCAACCCTTCGTCGCTCGTAAATTGCACGATTTCTTTATCGCGGTAGGCGAAAAAAAGGCGGCGCCACGATGAAGAATTATTTCAGCGCGATCGCTTACGCTTTCGGATACGCCGCCGAGAAATATGAGCCTCGTAAATATCAGCAGCCTCCGGGCGAAAATGCAACGTGCCGTATTGGTACTTCCCACGGCTAAAGTAAATTTTTATGTTCGAGATTATCGATTAATTGGCTGACGTATAAACATACAGTGTTCCACCATTTTCTGCTCCACTTGCTTACTATTGTTCGTACTTCGTCGAGGGAGTATTCTGGTGTTTTTTTTAGAGTTCAAAACCAGTATATGCTCTTAACATGTAGACAGAGATAGAATGAAATTCGTCCGAAGTTTATATTTTATTCGGCATATATGAAAGCAACTATAACGAAGTTAAGAAACTTTTTGCCGATTCGAATTTCTGTGAATCCGCCGATCGATGTTTCTAGTTGCGTAAACGTTCGCGATTTAATAAAAACTTTCGTCCCGGCGAACCGTAGATTTGTTTTTGAAATAGAGTTGGAGATTCGAAATGTCCGGAACTGCGGGTTAATAGACGCTGTTGAAATGAAAACGCAATGAAAATTCGGGGATGTTCGAAACCGGTTGCTGGGAATGGGACAAGCGAACACGGTTCGGACGGTGTAGCGCAATGGTGGAAAAAAGGCAACGGTTACCATTGGAAATCGAGAGAAAATGGACACGGTTAAAATCTTGTTTAACACAAACATCGTCGCTTAGTTCCACACGCGTCGGGATGGAAGCTCCCCGTTTGTCACAATTATATTGGGAGATTCACGTTCATTCCGAACAGCTCTTTCCCGATAATTGCATTTTACAAATACCGAATTTCACTAGCGATAGTTGCAAAGTTGAGGCATTGTTGGTCGAATTTGTAACACGGTCAGCACGTTGCGATTTTATTGCTATCCATGCCGAACAATTCGCTAATACTTATCGTTTGCAAGCTGTTAACTCCGTAACTGTTTCGCCAGCTGGATTGTACAGTGTACAAAAATTCTGACACGCGAAATAGACATTTATTTATTCTGTTCATAATTTTAAAAAATTCGAAAGAATGGAATTCTTTAGGACTTTGTAGATAATGTTTCTTGACAAATTGTGTAGGAGCTATAAATGCGTAAAAGAATGTTAAATAAAACACGTTCAGTTAGGAGTCACGATGATAAAAGGAGGACTACAACGAACACTAGATTATGCTACCCCGTATCCATAAAAAGAGGGTTGTAACCCTGTGTATATTTGATGAGTTTGGTCGGACCGGTAGCGTTAATATTAAATTGTCTCAAATGTTCTTTTCTTCGTGAGCGCGCCTGATATTGCGAGGCAGCACGAACACACAGGAACAGCGTTCATCTTTTCGTTAATGTTTCACTCATTTTCTTGTTAATCATTCACTCTTTGCATTGTTTCCGAAAAATTTAATTGCATTCCCACGAGCCGTCCTGATTGCGAGATATTTAGAATCAATTTCAATGATAAAGTGATTCTCTTCGCATTTTAACGGATTTCGAAATGTATGCGTAGCGTATAACTGGAAACCGTCAAAATATTAATGAAGAACCATAATTACACTGCTAGTGCAACCATCGGTGCAATTGATTAATATGTACCGTGGTTTGCCCGCTCTGAAAGAACCTATCAAACGTTTGTCGAGGTTTATCGCTATACAGTGGTTTAAAACAAATGTGTATAAACAGATCCGACGTGGTCGGGTTCGGGATCAATAATGACAAAAGTACTGCAGCCTCGCGAACAGGGAGAGGGATGAAATTCCGCGATTCGCGATCTATTTGCCAGCGAAGTTGCGGTTTCTTCCACAAGACGCAGAAAGATCGCGGAATAGAAACCGGCCTTACCAAAGGAAACCGCGGGGCAAATATTTGTTACGCTGTAATGCGTATCGTGGAGCGGAATTGTTCGAAGCAGCTGGACTCCGCGCGATTCGAACTCGATTACGTGCCGGCGTGTTTGCGCTATTTATTTACTTATGCAAATATAAACAATCCCTGGGCACACGTAATAAACGTTAGATATCGACGGTTGCTCGGTTAATATTGGAAATTAACTTGGAAACTTTGATAGGGATTCGATTCAAACGTTGACGAAGATTTAATACGAATCGACGAGATTCGTCGGGTGACCTTGGAAAGATCGATGCGACCTTGACAGAACTTTCGGACTATTCGACTTCATCTTTGCCACGTTTAATAATAATAACTAGACTGCGGATCTTTATGCATTTACGGTTCTAGAAATTGTAACAACTAGATTGTGGATCTTTATGCATTTATAGATAATAAAAATTTTCAACAAAATGCTGCGGTATCAGAGGCGACAGAATTTGGTGAGAATTTTATTTATTTTCGACCTACAAATGTTATTACTACACTTTTGAAAATTGTCAAAAAATGCTACTGTTACGTCTAGTGACGTATGGCATAGTGTAAGAATATTATAAGATACCGTTAGCTTAAGTACACAGCATGTAACACGAACACGATAGTTGATAAGGACATATCCGCGCACCATCACGTTCGCGTCCGGCGATCCCTACTCCTCGCGTTAACATCTCCTAATCAGCCACCCACTCCCACTCCTAATTACCCCACTCCTCGTACATCCCAAACCTAAGAAGCTCAATGGAGACATGATTCATCCAAAGACACTTGTTCTTCTACTTCCGAACTCGTAGGGAGACGTCGTCGTCTCCCGGAGTCCCGCGCGCCCAGCCCAGAGGCCTTACCTCTTGGGACCAATATAATTATTGTAGTTCAATACCGTACAATTAAAGTATCATTTAACCTAAACGC